>JAWNNM010001837.1:0-16841 GCA_035044965.1 Lordiphosa andalusiaca
GAAGACCAATTTATAGATTAAGACATGGCTACCGTTAATTTAATGGTCTAAGATAATTTATCCTACTTTAAATCGTCTCCAATTACTTCATGCTAAATTTGTACACAGTCTATTTTTCTTTTACAAGAAATAATCCACCACAAATAGTAGAAATGTACAAATAAATTCAAAATTTTTTTTTACATTTTTTATGATAAATATAAAAGGTTGCCACAAATTAATTCTTCTAAGTAATGGTCCCTTGCTAGCGCGTCTACTTTCCCAGCAAACCAAGTTCGGAAAGCTCCAAATTAGGTGTCAATTAAGAACCGAGCTTAAGGGCGATTTTGGAGCACACACACCAATTTAAGGGTTTTCGGAGCGCATTCAGTTTTTTTTTAAGCTCGGGTTTAAAAAAAGACCTTATATCTGATCTTTTTTTTATGATTCTTTAATGAGATTTTTATATGATTTATTGGGAGAGTGTAAGCAATTATATCAGTGTCAAAAAAGAGTCCGATTAGGCTCAGAAAATTTCTCCATTAATTACGACCGTTCTTATAAAAGCTAAAATGCTCATTCCGGACTCTTTTTTGGGCGCATTATGACGGTGAATGCTCATAAAAAAGTGTCAGAAATCGCTTTTCCCATCTTTCTGGCATGTATCGTTTATCATCTCGAAAATTGGAAGCCCCTTTTGATGTTATTCACGAATCTATTTATTGCAAATTCTTCAATAGAGCCAACCTGCTGATCCTTAAAAGCAAACGTTATCGATAAAAACATATTAAAGTCGGAAAGGCGGATGGGGTAGGTCTTTCCATTTCTGCGTTTAAAGGCATGCTTTGGCTAAGACTTGTTATGCTGAAAAAACTACCTTGTAGTGCCTTTGCTCGTATGCTGCTTCAATTATCGGCTCAAAGCAATCAATTAAGTTCGGTAGAGTTGTACAGTAATGATTTCACCCGGTGGTGACAGCTCATAATATTCCAAATACATAGAAGACCAAGTACATAATGAATAAATGTGACTCAAAATTTCAACTGAACTCGAAAATCATGTTCAAACCTTTTTGGATGGGTACACAGTAAAAAAGGTCCGAAAAACATCCATTTGGGAAGAATATGTCTAAAATATTCATTTAATCATCCCGCGGAGCTGCAAAATAATCCAAATTATCTTTAATTATCATATCCCTTGGATGATTTTTAGCTCCGTTGGATGATTAACAAGAAAGAAAGTCGGTCAAGCCCGACTATAACATACTCTGTACCAAGAAAATCTGTCTTTTGATCATAACTCGAAAACCGTTCATCCGATCTTCTTCATTCCTTTGGCGTATCGATAAGTTATCTTAATAACTAAATATGTTCAGAAGGAACAAGCCATCTATCTTCAAAACTGTGGGAGATATGACGTTTTCTAAATTGCGGGGGCGGCAGGGGGCGTGGCCAAAATTGAAAATAAACTTGATCTGCCTGCAGACATAAGAAGCATATGTCCCATACATGTCAAGCCTCTATCTCTTACCATCTCTGAGATCTGTGCGTTCATACGGACAGACAGACGGACAGACGGACGGACGGACAGACGAACATGGCTATATCGACTCGGCTGTTGATGCTGATCAAGAATATATATACTTTATGGGGTCGGAGATGCTTGCTTCTGGATGTTACATACTTTTGCACAAACTTATAATACTCTATGTACCTACGGTACAGAGTATAAAAAGATATTTTAGAAATAGCCTTTCCAAATGGATACCGGAAATCATCCAATGAATATTTTTTGATATCCTAATTTTTCTCTGTGTACCTGTTGGTATATTTTTATCAACATTTTGGAGTTTCTTTGAGTTCTCAAGTTTTAACGGCTTGAATGAAACTTCCAATAACCGTGAATAACATAATTCTTCAGGACACACACATTTTAAGTTCGAAATCTTTAAAAATTTCGTAGTTTTTTATAAAAAGTAAGAAAATATATATAAAAAAAAGTACAATTTATAACCTTTTAAGTATGGACTTCCAGTTGTATGATGAAAATATATTATTCATAAAGAAACTATAGGGATAAATCGGTTTCGAGACGATTGTCTTTTGAAAGTTAGTGTCTCGAGTTTAAGTTCTATTAATTTTATGTGGATATTTAAGACCATCTGTGGTTCCTAGATAGTTTTCCAAACAACCCATACTGAACTATGGCGTTTTAGAACGGACAGAAAAAAAGCGAAAAAAAAGAGAAAATTAATGGGGAATGGTTTTTGCATAAAATTTGTTTCCAATTTTCTTTGAACCTCACGAGCTTGTCCACTTTTAATGGCTAATTACCGCTCACTCATTCAATTTCAAGTGCTTGTCACATTTAACCTCTCTTAGTTTAAAATTTGACACTAGATCATTTACAATTGTTAGTGTACAGAATTAGCCTTGCATTTCAAGTAACCACAACTCACTCAACTGTCAGACTGCCCTCGCTTTCTTTCTTGCTTTCTTTCTTTCCATCAAGCAGGCCAAGTTAGCAATTCACTTATCGTCCATCGTTTCCATTGCAGCAGCCCTCACTTATTCTTCCACTTCACCTACCACTTACACAGCTCATTATGAATTCCGCCCCACTATATTTTAGGGTTGGACACCAATTTCTTGCATCATCCAATGCATTTCTGGTGAAAGTGAGCAATTTCCTGACCAAATGTTTTCGTTACCTATTTATAAGCCACTTTAACCTAATTTCATTAGCTGAATCCACCAACTCAATTTGGATGCCACGGCACAGCTGTACAGTATAGGAAAAAGATAAAAATCAAGCCCTGGTCCGAGGAGTCCAACTTGGCACTCTCATTGGGTAGAGAATGGGGGCCACTCATCGTTCGCTCGTTGGCTCTTCACATGCATGTCAAGTGTCTCCGTCTCCGTGGTACATAAAAATCCAATTTTCGTAATTAAAAAAATAAAAGCCTGGCCTGGTCAGGAGGGAGAGGGAGATGGTGACGTTGGGGCAGGGGGGTGGGGAAGTAGCCTTGAGGCCCGGGGACTCATCTCATTAGAGCACTTCCCTTGGACCCTGTGAGCTCACTGGCAACAGTAGCAAAAACACTTGAAACTGGAAATTCAGTTTTCAAATTGAGAAGAAAAAAAAAAGCAGGAAAAGAATGCAAAATAAATAAACAACAACAAAAGGAGACAGAGATTTGAACGCTTATTCTCTCTGCTATTGCTTTGGACGGTTTTTTATCTCGTGTGTGTGTGTGTGAGTGTGTGTGTTAGCACTTGAAAATGGCATATCATCGTAGAGGTGGACAGAGTGGACAACAACGACGCCATCATCAAGGTTTCAACAGTGTCCGGGCATCGTTAA
The DNA here is from genome assembly GCA_035044965.1 of Lordiphosa andalusiaca. Classification (NCBI taxonomy): domain Eukaryota; kingdom Metazoa; phylum Arthropoda; class Insecta; order Diptera; family Drosophilidae; genus Lordiphosa; species Lordiphosa andalusiaca. The sequence continues at coordinate 3,343 of JAWNNM010001837.1, forward strand.
AACGCTTAGCACGTTTTTAATTATGCTGAGAATGGGAAAGTAGGGACAAAGACAGAAAGAGATGGCATTGGAATAGGGATTGAATGGCTTCCTTTGCGTGGAAAAATACGCTTGAGGAAACAATTGTGATTTGAATTCTGTATATGGTTTTTGTTTACAAATTGTACGCTTTTGTGAACTTAATAACACTTTAAGAAATGGCTTTAATTTTATGTAATATTTGTTCCTCTCTTCTCTTTCAGGTACGTACCAATTATTTACATTTCGCCAGGACTTCCAAAATATCTTTCTTATCCAGCGTAAGTCCATCACTTCACAGCACTCTAAGCTGCTTTCAAAACAAGCTCATTGTCAGACTCAACTGATTCAACCCACCCACCCACCCATCCCCCCAACTCCCAGCTGCTGTCAAAACTTTTGCCTAAAGCCAATTGCCTGAAACTTTTCTAAGCCACCACCCTGGTGCACACACACACACACACACATACGCCAAGAGGAAAGCAGGGGGTACAGGCCAAAGGGTCAAACCATAAATACGCAAATAATTTGCTGCGTCGAATGTCGCACTCTGCCTTAATACAAACTTTACCTGGTACACAATTTCAAGTGCCGGGCAAAAGTTTAGCATTATCTGCAACGAGCCAGACGCTGGCAGTTTTTCTTTCTTTTCTGGTGCAATTACCAAACCGTCAAAGTTTTGTCAAGGAGTGCGGGAGCAAATAGGGATTTCTTCTCGAATTTCGCTTGAACAAATTTCGAACAAACATTTTGTTTGGTGTTGCAGGTGCAGCAGCAGCGATTGTATTTCTCGTATTTTGGCTGATGGCTTAATTTGCTTTCCATGCACGAGGGTTTCACAAACAAATTCCCCATTTTTGTTTCTTTTTGAGCCATTGACTTTTATTTCAGGACTCGAGGAGGGGAGACCTCATCCAAACTGTCGCTGTACGCTCAAGTGAAGCGATGTTGTTTTTAGCTATTGCCTATAAATTTTCCTGTGGTCGTTTTTGGGGTGGTTAGGGGTAGGGAGTGAGTGGTAAAATAGGATTCGGGATTTTGCTATCGGTATTTTTGGTGCCATTTTTGGGCCATCCATTGGTTTTATTCTTCTTTTTTTTGTTTGTGTGTGTGTGTGTGTAGGTGCGCGGCTGGGCAACGCATTTTTGCATAGTTGCCTGAACTCCTCACACCGCGCCTGCATGTTGACAAATGGCTTAAAGTTGGAGGGTCAGATCTAAGCCGCAAAGGCTTTAATGTGTGGCAATTTGAGGCTGAGTTAGATATGACAGGTGTGAAATGGAATTTAATTGGTTACCCCAACGTAATATCAAGGTGGTAATAAGTTATGTGTAATTTCACAAAATTCCCACAAAATTACACTTTTTTCAGCGATTAAAAGTGATGTTAAATATAAAATATACATTAAAATATTATTTTCTTAGTGAGTTTGTAGTTAAAAGTGAAAATATTTTTGATTTGGAAGTATTTAAAACTACAAATTGTTTTCCGAAAATCCCCAAATGGGTAAAAATTTAAGTTAACTTTAACTAAGACTCTGGACTGACATCAAATATTTCTTAAAAATTATTTTAGATTCTGTATTACGTGCAAAAATGCATTAATTTAATATATATCTAGACCTATGAGCAGATATTTAGATAGTTAATTGATATATTTATTTAATTTAATAGATAGGAAGTGTATATAATTCGCAATTAGAATCCTTTTGTTTTTGGTGACCCCGACGTTAAATTTCAAAAGTTTTTAAAATACTAAAAACATTTATATATGTTCCATAAATTCTTAAAATGTTCTATTTTCAATCCGAATTCGAGGATTCATTTACTTGGAACTGAAAACTCTTTTTGGTGACCCCGACATAATTTGTTGTAATATTTTGCATTATTAGAATATGAAATTTTAGAAAAATTCTTCAAAGTGAGGATTTCTGAGCCAACGAGTAGATAATTCTAGTTCATAATTAAATGACTCCAAAGTGCAACTTATTTTTGGTGACCCCGACGTGAAATAAAATATTTTCTTATCAGAAAAATAATTTTTAATAGTTTTTTCTAGCCCAATATGTAGATACTTCAATTGCAAAGTAATATAAAGTTTGATCCCAGTTTGCTATAAAGCAAGATTGATTTTGAAGTGATCCTCACAAAAAATCATACTAAATAAGTGTATAAAACACTAAATTATTGAAAAATTCCTAAGAACTGTTAATTTTAAACAAAATAACCCCGAATTCATATATATTGATGTAGTATTATGCATTGTTATACAGTGATCTCATTAAAACTGAGAGAAGGGCAATCATGCAGTGGTGCAAATGTATGTAACAGGGAGAAGGAAATATTTCCTTCCCCATAAAGTATACATATTCTTGATCAGCATAAGCAGCTGAGTCGATATAGCTATGTCCGTTTGCTAATCTGTCTGTTCGTCCGTCTGTCTGTATGAAAGCGACGATTTCAGAGACTATAACAGATAAAGCCACAAATTCTTGCATAAAGGTACACCTGCCTTTATCGTACGCAGATCAAGTTTGTTTCAGATTTTCACATCTTTTAACAGTGCAGATTTTGATTTTAATGACTCTGACATAATACTAAAATATTTGTACTATCAACAATTTTGTTTTGGTGACCCCGACGTGGAAATAAAAGTTTGAATAAGGGTTTAAAATTGTGCATTTAAAATACGACTTGAAAATAGATTTTTGCTAAGCAAATGGGTGAATTGTTCAAGTAAGAAATGGAATAAAGCATTATTGAGACTATAAGCTTTATTTGTGACTTCTACATAATATGAATTAAGTGAATATAATAGTTAAAATTAATATGCATAGTTTGTCTGGAGTTTTTCAGAAAGGAACCTCTTCGGCATCTCGAGCCAGCTTAACTGGCTAGTTAAACATTAGTATTTTCTGATCTACTGGTTGAGAGAGTTATATTTAGTGAACTGAAAGCTATAAACTGTTTTTGGTGACCCCAAAGCTATGTCATAAAGTTTTTACAACAGTTTACATAGTTGTGTTACTTAAAAACTCTTCACAACGGCACTTCCGATACAATCCAATGTATAAATACTTCTTGAAAGATGTTTGAAAGAATCTTTGGAATGAGGAATAAATACATTAAAATCTTCACTCAATTTTTTGGTGACCCCGACGTTTTTTCATAAAGTTTATACAACAGCTTACATTTTTGTGTTACTTCAAATTCTTCAAAACGTTTCTTTCCGATTCATTCCAATGTATTAATACTACTAGTGAGAGGTTTGAACTAATTTTTGATGGAATCTATTAAAATCTTCACTCATTTTTTGGTGACCCCGACGTGTTATATTAAAATGAATTTAAATTCCAAATAGCTGTCATGTGTCAGAGGACATAGAGCTCTCTACATAGAGCTTTCTGTCACATAAACCTACAAATACCAGAACAAAATCTAAGCTTATCTGAGCTATTTAGAAGAGGATAAATCGAACCTAAGATTTTGCTGTGTTATTTGTAAATTTATGTGGCTTGTATGTTAGAAATCGACCGTAAGACATTTAAAGCAAACTCTTAGAAGCAAAATATGGTTAAAGTCAGCTTCAACCTTAGTGGAATATTCTTTTTTGCGAAAACACTCTTGCTTATTCCATGTTGAGTTAAAGTTTTAAAAGATTTTTAAGGTACAAATAAATTTGAATGAAACTTTTCATTGCAAAACCTTTAAAAGCCAATGTCAAACATCAACTTTCACACGATTCTCTGGGGAAATGTTAAAAAAAAAAAGAAGAGAAAAGCATAAAAACGCTGCCTCAACTCTGATGACTGATAAATGTGGCTTCAAAGCAGAATTTACAATCAATTCAATGCCAAATGCTGAATCACCTCCTGCCCTGACCTCCCCTCGCCTGCTCCCCTCCCTCAGCTCTCCACAAGCCACTTCCTGCTGCAGGACTGAGTTTCCTGTGTACCATGATGAGGCCTCGGCCTCGTGCTTCGATTAACAGATAGTTTTCCACCAATTGAATATCAGAGAGGAGTGAATGCAGAGCCAAGTAGAGGCGGACAAAAGCATTTGAATGCGTATTAAAAATGTGTTTTTTCCCTCTGAAATTAATGAGACTGACAGGCTTTTGACGCAATTTGATGCCCCGTCGTTGTATGGATTTATTTTTGTTTTTTTTTTTTTTACTGGTTTTTGCCGCTTTTATAAATAATATTGAAATCATTTATCAACAGAGGCACAAAAGGGAGACCGACGACGAGTGCGGCTTGGGTCACTGAGGAATGCGCGCAAAATCAATGAGCGATTGTGGAGAATGCTGATGATTTTTTTTTCTCCTTCGTTCTTGTTCGTTCTCCCAGTACTACAGGGCTCTCGGCTATCTCTAGTAAGAGGGGGGTGGGGGAAAAAAAAATGTTTATAATAAATGAAAATAAATGATGAAAGCATTTGTTCAGCTGAGTATCAAAACTCTCACCAATGGGATGCATTTCAGACTTTCAGCTCAAAAAGTTTGTGAGTGGAAAAACCAAAAAAAAAAAGCAAATAAATGACAGATTTGAATTACATTCCAATGTGCATAAAGATGCATAACATCATGATCGAACTTTTTATTGAATAGAAATAATGTGTCAGTTTAATAGCTTCCTAATTGGATTAAAACACAAAGTTTCGGGTTGATCTTAACTAACCAGTCAGGACTCTTTCACTACCCAACATAAATTATGCAAACTGTGTAAAGTTGCACTCTGACTGCTACCCAATCAATAACATTACCCCCCCTCATCCACTCCACTCAGCATACAAAAAAGTAGCTTTACTTATCATATCACGTACAGATTGTAAATTGTATTTGCCGCTTCTTGATTTACCCTGGGAAATATGTATCAGCAGACGCGCAGACCCTTCTCCCCAAACAAAAACGAACTGAAACACATGTGTGAAACACTTGGCCACTCTACGCCATCGATGCATTTCATCCTCTCCCCAGCTAAACCACTTGCCATTGACTTGACTAAACCAAGTGCAGCGCATTAACTAAAAGCCTCTCCACTCAGCCGTTTGGCATATCGACGGCGCATGAAAAAACCTAAATAAAAAGAGAAAAAAAAAAGCAGAAACATTTACTGAAAACTATTTGCAACAATTTTTCACAGTCAGCTGCCATAATTTTTCACACAGATGCAAGGGGTCTGGACGTGGAACATGGATTTGCCATATTTTTTATTTTTTTTTTTCAGCGCTCGCGATTTGCTTTTATTTTAACACTTTAAACGATGACGTTTCGAGGTGCAAGCAGAAGGCTGGCTGCATTTTCATTTCCATTTTTCGCCGGCGAACGTTTTGTAATCAACCGAGAGTCAGAGTTAGAGTGGAGAGTCCAGGGTTTTATTTTTTTTTTGCAGATGCAACACAGATACAGATACGGCAACAATTTATCTCACAGTTTGCAGTCTAAACAAAATGACGCTGGGTCTGGGTTTTGGGGTCTGGGAGTGGAGCTGAAGTTGGAGCTGCTCAGCGGCGGCTCATCGGGCTCATCTCCCGCCATCCCATTTGCCATGTCCGCATCCGCATTCCCTCATCGTCGTGGACAGCGATAAATGTTTTAGCATTTTCCAAAAACACAAACTGCACAAAACTCACTGGAAATATACAAATGATTGCGTATTTATTTCAGCAGAGAGGTTTCTGTCCGCCTAACGATGAAAGGGGGCCCAGGTTCTGGGGGTATGTACAGAGTTGATGGTCAGCAGGGCCAGGACATTTATAATATTCTTTCCACCCATTAATAATGGGGTAAAAGGGGGTATGATAAAGTTGATTATGTTTATGGTTTAAGGTAGACCCTATAAGGCATTTATTTTTCTGATCAGATTGAGTGTGAGCCACGATCTCAATTTCAAGGGCCCAAAAGTACATAAGTTATGCTTGAAACCAGTTTACCTCATTCTAGAAGCGCAAAGGGTAGCTACTTCTAAAATATTCACAGGGTACAAACATTATAGCTTTTAATCCGATTCGTAAATATAACTATAAGTTTTGTTCTTGATTTAAAACCGCCTCAGTTAAAAAGACTGCCAGAGTTCTACATCGATTGAAAAAGAATTTATATATAATTTATTACGTGGGAGAACTAAAATTAAGTAAAAAACATTCTGAAACTATAATCGAATCTTAATATTAATGATTCAAAAGCAAACGTATATATATGATATAGTCATCCGATTTGTATAAAAATTTGTAGAATTGGGTGAAAGCTTGTAAAACAAGCAAATACAAAAATGCAGGATGCTACCATTAAAAACAAAAAAGTTATTCTAACTTAGACTGTTTTTCAGACCTATTTTTTGTATATCAACTTTACCATATAGTTGTCCGATTTTAATAAAACTTAGTAGACTTATATAAAAGCATAGAAAACTTATGAATACAATGTTTGACGACGTTTCCATTGAAAAGAAAAAAGTTTTTCATACTAAAACTAGTTTTCCAACCGATTGTTTCCATGGGAGCTATTAAATATAGTCATCCGATCAGGTCAGTTCCAATATATTAGTAGCGTGCAGCAAAAAGAAGACTCTGTGCAAAATTTCAGCTCGATAGCTTTTAAACTGAGAGACTAGTTTGCGTAGAAACAGACAGACAGACGGTCAGAAGGATGGATAAAGCTCAATCGACTCAGCTCGTCACTATGATCAAGAATATATATACTTTATGGGGTCGGAAATAAATATTTCTGTGCGTTCTGGGCAAAATTATAAAACCCTCTGCAAGGGTATATACAAAATTCACATTATTTTTAAGGAATCTGTACTTGAAATTCCCAACTGGCTTTGGCATATTTTTTCTGGTATTATGGTAGATTTATTTGGGTAATTCATGGCTCTTGGACCTTTACAGCTTTATGCGATTTAATATAGAGACCTCATTTCAATGTCAGTTTTGGAATAGCCACACAGTTTAATAGACCCAGAACTTTCGGTACTTGCTTGATGTACTCTTCTTTTGTTTTAGGAATGATTCAAGCTTGACTTTTGAATTTATAAGACTTCCACAAAGAATATGATGTACTTTATTTTAGAGCTAATCGAGTTGGACTTAGGCTTTTACCTTGGTTCGAACATTGGTTCTGCCCTTGCTTGATACAATATAAGTAAAATAAAAGGATTACGCTAATTTAGTTACTAAATATTACTAAATTTTAGTAGTTTAATTGATCCTATGTGTTCTTAAACTCGTTTGATATCGACCTAAAATCCATGTTAAGCCTATGTTAAGCTGTTGCGTTGTGAATTATTGAATCAGAGGCTGTGGTTCCAAGTAATTCTAAATGTTAATCTGCCCATTTGAAGACACTGTCGCATAAGACCAACCAGATAACAGACGAAGGTGCTTGACAGAGGGTCTGCTTTTCTGATGTTTTGCTAAACCGAACCGAAATTATAGTTCAGACCAGATTAGGGTTCAGCTTTAATAACTAAAGAGGATCAGTTTAAGGTTCGGTTCACAGTAAAGTACAAGTTGGAATCGGTTCGGTTCCTGAAGTAACTTAACAAAGTACAGAAACTTGTGCTTAGTTCACGTTCATAATTCTCTATACAAGTACAAAAAAGACTTAGGGCTGAATTTCTCAACTTTTAAATAGCTGCTAAGTGTCAGATAATGTAGGTTTATGTGACAGATATCTCTATGTAAATGATTTAAAATCGTATTTGAGGATTGTCATTTTTTAAAATTTAATTTTTGTATTATTTTTGAACAATAAATCGAAATATGTTCATAACTTTATGCTAAAAGTAAGATACTACAAATCTTAAAATTCTCCAAAACAAGCCAGAATCAATATTCAATCTTTATATATATTTTGAAGCTGTATTTGGAATTGTGGAGATCTCATATGAGATGGGTGAAAAATATCTCAGTTGACTGTGAGTTAGCTTCAAAACTCATACGAGAACTTAGCCTACTTTTCATTCACATATTCCAACGTTTTAGTGCTTCTTAGATTGACAGTTACACTTGCCGGATATCTTATTTCAGATACCTGTGTGAAACTCCAGCTTAAGGTATTTATAGAAGTTGGCAAGGTTTTTTTTTTCTGCAACCGGGAATGGCAACTTCAGTTTGACATTAGCCTCATCCTCGCCAACCAATCGCCATCGCATCTATTCATTTCCTTAATTTAATCTTTCATTTTGTTTAGCTGTCATATCGATTATATAGCATTTTGTCTGTAATTTGATGCGTTATTATTCAAATGGTATATAATTTCCCGCTTCATATCAAACCGAATGCGCTTTTGTTCACTTTTCTTTGGCACTTTTTCCCTCTCCAGGGAGACCGCCACCTGCCATAACTTGTTGTTGGTCTTGTAATTATGTCTTATGATACCAAGAACCGGCTTTCGGGCAAAACCGCCCGGCTAACTGTTTGCATCTCGCGAGAGTTGGTGGTGGCATCCCAAACTGCGCACACTTTTTGCCGTTAGCCTCGCGAATTTTGTATATATATAAATTTTTTTTCTTCTATTTGGCAGCGTATCTGTATCTAGAATGTTGCATGCCACAGACACCATCTAGCCATAGCCATAGTCATAGCCAATGTCTCGAAATCGTAACAGTAACAGGCTTTATGCAAATTGTTGTAATATTTTGTGTGTGTGTGTGTGTGTGTGTGTGTGCCTTGTTGGTTATTTTTTAAGCTGAGGAGGAGGCGGAGAGGATTGGCACTTCAAATGGACCGTTGCTTGTTAGGCGATATGGGCGACACTCCATGAAATGGAAATAACCGTTTGGTTGCTTGCCTCCTCACAAAAGCTCAATGAGTTAAGCTGAGTTAGTGAGCATTTTAGGCAGAGTTTGAAAAATTATAATCATAAAAGCGGCTTAAATTAGAATCAAAGTGGAGGAAGATGAAAAAATTTGGAATTTTTCATACTCCGCAAACATATTTTCCAAACTCAACTTAAACTTAGCCAAAGGCATTTTATGGATTTGAATCAGAACAGAATACTTGAATCTGATTCTTCGTTTTTGGTTTCCCCTCCCCTGACGAATCCATAATCCCTGTAACCTGCTTAGCATCTCATATAACATACAATTTGCCCTGTGGCCCAAATCCCAGTTAATGTCACCTAAATGCTTACAACTTAAAACCAAGTTAAGTCTAACTTAAAGCCTTATTCGTCCTGCATTTTGGTATGGAATATATAACAAATATTTATCGACTCCTTTTTGGCATGCATGTCACGTATCCCCGTAGCCAAGAAGAGGGGAGGAAGCGACGGAATAACGTGACGTTGACACTCCATGTCCACTGGCCAGCTGACGCTGCTCACATAACAACAACAACAGCAACATAGCTAACCCACATACTCGTAGCGAAGCCATCGATCAGAAGCCAAAACATTAAGCTAATGCAAATTAAACAATTTGTTAGTGAAAAACTGTAAATTTAGCCAAGCAACATGTTGCTGATGCAATGTTGCCAGTCCAATTGATTTTTATGTTTTTTTTTTCCGCAGGTGCAGGAGAAGAGGTCTACGTTTAACTTGTATAATTTCCATTGCTAAACCTGTACCTGACATTGACAACCCAGACAGGCTGGGCAAACGCAGCAATTTTCGGTTTGACATTTTGGCAGCACTCTCTGCTTCTTCTTTCTAATTGCATTTGGTGGTGGGGTCGGGGGGATGGGGGGGAAACTTCTTTGGACACGCTTCGTTGGGGCTCAACTTTGTGCATAATTTGACATATTAATTTTTAGTCGCCTGTCAAGTGAAAATGACAACAATTAATGCCGCCGCAGGAGGTTGTAACTCATTCTTAGGAAATTTCTTCTTTTGAAACGTTTTTCGCCCCCATGTGGCGTCTGGTTTAGTTCCAATTGCTCGGCTCTTTCTCTCAGTTGGTGGCACTTTCATTTCAATCGGTTGTTTACTATTCAGAATATATATACATATATACGTGCATACGCTGTTGTCTTTTCCTTCCTTTGCTTGCCATGCACAAGCCGAGGCGCATAATTTAATAAATTTCTGAAATTTAATAGAGAGGAACGTGTTTCTTGGCCACAAATTTGTGGTGGGTCTTTGAAATTTATATGCCAGCTGTGTGTGTGTGTGTGTGTGAGGAGTAAGCCAACTCAGAGCCGGGTCTAGAATCAACAGTAAAGTAGGCGGGCCCGCCTGTTTGGAAGGCCGGACTGAATTGTGCCTCCAATGATGATACTTAAGTCAGGCAGAGAACATTCTCCACTGTTGTTTATTTTATTTGTTTAAATTAAAATGTACAATTCTGGTATAAATAATTACGAGGAGGATAAATGCAAAGTCATTTACGAGAGTTGAAGGGGTCCCTACTTCACTCAGGTTGCCCAATTCATATGCACAAGCCTTTTTTTTTTTTTTTTTTGTATGTTTGTTAATTTCAAACGTTAATTATGTGGTCATTTCGTAATTACTGCCTTTTTATGCTAAACCGAAGATTGTTTACCCTTTGCGGAAATGTGGAAAATGTTTAAGTAAACTAGATGCTAGAATCTTCGATGGAAATAAAGAGAATTGTTGGAAGAATTTTGGTGGGCTTTACTCCGAACTTCAAACCGATTTTTGTGTAAACATGAGTGATTCGATTTCAAAAGGAATTGTATTTGTATGCTTACTGGATTAGGTTTGCTTTAACTCTGAACCATTGAGCAGTCAAATTCATGTTCTTAATTCCATTTGAATTCAGTTCTAGAGAAAAAACTATATGAATTCCGGAAAAATCCATTGGAGTATGGCTCAAATGTGGGGCTAAAAGCTTGAGTTGTATTAAATAATATATTAAATATTATTAGCTTAAGGGGGATCTTTAATTCAGTGTACACTGGACTGAATAGCCAAATATTTGGCATTAAAACGAATTTTGATATGAAATTTTTTTGATATTATCTACATAATTTAAAATAAAGGATAACTAAAATATAACAGTTCCAAAAAATTACTGTCGGAGTGCAATCGTAGATATTAAAAGTCCGATCTTTGCTCAGCTGTTTGGTTTTCATAAAAATGATGGAAAATATATCTCATCTTTGCTATAAAAGACAATGGCTGCTTTTGAACAATAATGTATGTTATACTTGTAAAAATACATCCTTAATCTGAAAAAATCTACTCAAAAACCATTTCTACTGTAAACTTAAAACTAACTTTCGGCCAAATTATAATTCTATCAGAACTAAAAACCCCAAAAAAAAATGTTGGTAGCTCCGGTTCGCGGGTTCGAACTAAGATATAGCAATGATTAAGGTTCAACATTTTAAGGTTCATGGATTTTGGGCGATGGTTTTAATTCGAACCTTGGTTCAGCCTATGTCTTATATAGAAATCTACCTAAAATCGAGATAAACTGTGAGGGAATTGCTCATTGCCTTCGGATTAGAATGGGATTATTCAAAATATAATTTACTGTTCAGGTCTGTATACAGCATTCCGGAATTTTTAGAAACATTTTGTCATTGCTTTGATGATCATGAGGTGTTTGTCTATTTATATTAAGTATTGTGAGGAAATAAAATTTAATTTCGTTTACAGAGTAATGTTAAGATCTTTTCTTGAGAATCATTCAATCAGCTTTAGAGCCCAGGATCTTAAAAATCAGAGTTTAATATGCGTAGGGATTCCAATGGTTATTCGGAACATTTTTATAGATGCCGATTATAAGACTCGAACGAACAGGATCACTAGAAAATAGCTCTTATTGTTTCATGTCTTTAATTTTTGTTGAACCAATCCGAAATGTTAAGTACGGAACAGGTTCAGCTTCACCTTTTTTACCTCAAAAGGTTCGGTTCAAGATTTGGTTCACAGTAATTTGATAGTCACAATTTCGGGGTCGAGCAGGTTCGGTTCAAAACCGGTTTGCAACCCTGAATTATATTAAAATGTTCCTGGAACTGTGCCTCTAAACTTATTATGACTTTTGGCCCGTTTTACGTCTTTTAGGAGAGATTGAACTCAGCCAAGGACGTATGGCTAGTCCATATTCGAAAAGAACAAGACTTATTGAAGGATTTTTTGAACAAAATAACATGCTTAACGTAAGCTGCGAGAGAAATGTTAGAACAAATCTAAAAATAACCAATTAAAAATACAATTAAGTAAATAAAATTAAGCATACGCCCAGGTGGACCACATAGGCAGTAGTCTGGTAGGAGTGGTCGGATCGGTTAAAAACTTTTTCCACATGTTATTCTGCTTATTGTTATAATAATTCACCAAGTTTCAACTCTGTGATTGTATTTGTCGACTTTATGCCAAAAATTTGGGCATTCAGCCCAGTGTTTAGTGATGCCTAGCTTGCCATTCAGTTGCTAGATCTAGCAATTTTGTAATTCCGGAATTTTTAAATGCAAATTGTCTTAAATCCCTTAATTTTCTTATTATGATTTGCTATTCTAAGCTTTAATTGTGTTTTTGAGACATGTTGCGAGTTAATGCCTATTAAATTTTCTCGAAACTGGAACATTTGTTGCTATAGAACTTTCCCTGAGTCTAAAGTCTCAAAAGTGATGAATTAAAGCAGCGGTGGGCAATATTCAGACCCGCATTTATATTTAAATAATAGTCGATGTTACGGGTTCGAACCGGTTCGGTTCAAAACAGGTTTTCAGCCAGGATTTAAACACACTGATCTTCGATTTCCGATTTCCGATGAGTCCCTGCTGAATGGACCGTTTTCACAACTCTTTTTACTGGCACTCTCTCGCTCTCAGCAAAATCTCTGTACCAAACCATGGAATTTGATAATTTCCACAATTTCACAAACATTTTCCAATTAAATTCTTTTTCATAACAAAACTAAAACCTCAGACGGTAAAATGTGCACTTGATTGGCCAACGTTTTACCAAAATGAATGTACTCTTTGCCACCAACAGAGAGCATAAAAAGGAGCCACCTGTGGTTCCTTATATACATTAACATATTCATATGGATTAAAATTCCATGCGCTCTGGCCTTACACCTTGCACGTTTTTTTTTTCACAAATTGGTGTCCCTACCAATGACCCGACAACATTCACATAACCCCAGGCCAAAGCCAAACCGAACGTCCTTCACTTTGCGTGCTGTGTCACCTTTTGGCAAAAAGCATAAATTTTAAACAGACGCTCATTATAAATAACCATTAAAATTACATGGGGAGGAGGGCAACTCCTTCCTAGCTCACATGAAGGCGTCTCCCCAACCCGTTTCGCCAGCTCTTCTTCGTCTCTCTCCCTCTATCTGGCCTCAGGCCATAATTTGCATGTAGTCAAGTGTACCAGACCCTGAAAGGGTCGCAAAAAAAAGGGGGCGTTAACCCAAAAGAAACTTTTCAAGCCTACACACACAAAAAAAAATAAAATCGCCAAAGTTGGCTCCTTTTGCTTTTATTTTTATGCTTCAAACATATGGACGACGGGTCGACATTTTATAGCCTCGGGTTCAGACCGCAAAATAAAATCCCATG
>JAWNNM010001843.1:0-25551 GCA_035044965.1 Lordiphosa andalusiaca
GTAACGTTCGCGGTTGCTCAGTTGGTATTGTTTTATGTTCTTTTATCAGTCATGCTGAATTTATCGCAGTTCTGCTTGCATATAAATATTGCATGCGATAAATGGGTGCTTAGATTAATAGTTATTAGGGAAATGTCGCTCTTTATCCCAAAGCTGCACTTTGAGAGAAGCGAGCTAAATTGCCCTCCACTCTTAACCGATTTTACCCGGTTTTAAAGCTCTGCCTTAAGCCTATAAGAACCCTCCGAGGGCTGCACATGGCCTCTTGTTCTTTGCATTATTTGATTGAAGCCCATCTGCTGCAAAAAAAAAACAAAATAAGAAGAAATTAGCCTCGTGGTTTGCAAGAATAATTAAATATTCTTTTCTATTCAAATATTGTTGAACGAAACCTATAGTACCCAGGCTTACTAGCGAGATCTAAGTCCGCAACTATTGTGGTTTGTGCAATTAACAACCTTGCTGTTTGGCAGTCACTGATCAGCCAAAGATCAGCCCACCGCCCACATTCTGATCGCTATACATATCGCTGCACCTCATTGGATTCCAATTGGAGTAGAGGTCGGGCTGAGGCTGGAATGTGGGCATAAAATTTGGTGAGAGCCCTGACCCCCAATTGGAGCATAAGAGAGCCTGGATTCACCACGAATTCCCAGTTCCCCGTTGCCGTGGAAGTGAAGCTTCCGAAAGCTGCCTTGACCCAGTCTGCGTTGCGCGCCGCCAGCTGAAGCTGTGCCCAGTCGGTCGCCCCGGATTTATCGGGCCAAAATAGCCAGAATTGGCTAGGAAAAGGAGGCAAAAACCTCCCCAGAGTGTGTGGTGTGATTAGCCGTGAAAAATCATAGAAAATTCATAAGTACATAGCCCTCCCATAGCGAATTTTCTTTAGTGCTATTTTTTTGTCAGAGCTTTTAGTTCTTTTCTTTCCCCCCCACGTTGTTCTTGTGCCCTCAAATTCACCTTGGCGCTTGCGTGCATCCGAGAAAAAGCTCGAAGTTTCGCGCAGTCGCAGAGCTGAATTTCTGGAAGGCACAAAAGAGAAGTAAAAATCAAAACAAATATTCCAAGCATAATTAAAACGTAAAAGTGAGTAAAATTAAAGAATTTACAATCAGTTTTCTTACCCCTCCCATATCTATATAAATACCCACATATATTAAAACACACCTACACATCAACACAACAACAACAACACAACCATCGTTGGAAGGCCTTTCATCGCTGGGAGCTGCTGTATGTATGTAAGTGAACAACCACATATTCCCGTCTTGCATTTAAAAAAAAAAAAAGTAAACCACAAACCCCTTTTGATTTTAAATATGCTACAATTTTGAAAAACTAAAAACCATAAACACAAGATTTCCAAATGTCCATACCTTGAGTTAAAAGCCCGAAAACAAATAGCCCTGAACTCCAATAGCCAAGAAAACGACTTTCCAATTATGAAACAGATAAACGCAGTCAACAATTAAATTTTGCTATCTTTATATAATTTTAAATTGAATTTATTTACCCACACACCTGAACACTTTAGTAAATATTATGAATTTGTCTAATTTTGTTTAACATTCCTTATTCTAAAACAGGCTTATACCTAAATCTAAGTTTTCCTACCGTTTGAAAGCCATTGAGTTGCATAGTCAAATGCATTTATGTTGCCATTAGGCATGGATAGGTTTAGTTTTTTTGTTTAATTATGCTTTCATCCGTCCATTACCAATTCAATTATGAATAAATCCCGAATTATAATGAAGTGCTAAATATCTGATTTTTCCTGTTGACATGGTGACCTAAAGGTGCAGTTGTGACTGGTCTTATGGGGTCCTTCAGTGAATTTGAAATGGAGGCCATGGTAGGGTAGGGTAAAGACGCGGTTGTCAAACACCAGCTTAGACACCGCCAATGCGGGTTTAATGAGAGAAGTCCCAGTTTAGTTTGTTTTCTGTGCATATCGGACCACTAGGGGGACAGTCCTTCTGACTGACCCTTCTGTGTTGCCTGGTCGATATAGATGTTTCGAGAGTTTTGCTCTCAGGTCGATTTAGTTTCAGTAGGGATCCTTAATTAAAATTGTGATAGCCCGAATCAAGGATATAGCCACTAACCCCCCCACTGCCGAAAGAGCTACGGTTTATATAGGGTCCCACTCGGCTTAACATTCTTGCATTCAACGGACATTGTAATGGATCTGCCTGAGCGCAGCCGCGCTAGCAGCACAACCTCATCCACTACCGCATCTGGAGGTTACATAATTTTTGGCGCCCAAACCGTGGGGCAACTAACTCAATAGGGAAACATGTTCAAAACGTCCGTACACGTATATAGAGTGTTGGTATATACACTTGAGTGCAATTATGTACAATAGGTGTATAGCAAAACGATCTAAATATGTAAATAACCATTGGATGATATTGAGAGTTAGTAGTCGCACAAACCCATGTTGCCTAAGCGTTGTATTTTAATTTAAAATTTTAGGTTGAACCTTTCTGTGAAAACTTAGTAGATTGTGCTATTATTGCCAGAAGGAGAAAGAATGGATCTTTGTTAAGATTGGGTGAAACCCTATGGATTCTGGATATTTAACCCAGTGGAATTATCTGCCTAGGGCTGTTAAATCTAGTCATCGCCTTTGAATACCGTGAACTTGTAAAAACTTAAATTAAAATAGCTGGCACTAACATCTGTTAGCAACAATGCTTGTGTAACTAAAGCTCGTTTTGATTTCGTGTGTTTGAATTAATCGTAACATAGTTAGCTGCCGCCGAGAAATACTTTTATAAACTTTTCGGAATCTTGATTATTTGTCTCAGAATAAATATCCTGCCAATTGTCACTTTAAAATAATTTTCTTGGTGCAGTATCCATTGTGTTATGCTGTTAGTTCAAACTACATTTATTTTGAAGGAAAACGTTAAGGTTTTGAAACTTATTTAAGCTGGCTTAAGACACTTCTGGAGTTAACAAAATTTTCTGAGTGGAATATTTGTACCGAAGGTCGCAAGCAAGGTTGATTAGCAACATGCCTATAAATGATTTTGTTCTAGTAATATTTTTCAATAGCCCAATTAATTTATACTTCTCTTTATAAACTCAGTTTGTTCATTACTGCACTTTATGGTTCACGAATTTATGTCAACAAATAGGAAAATATATGTTATTAGAAAATGCCTCTTAAACATACACCACCTCAAGCTCCGGCAGCTAATATTAATGCCATTAATAATTGCTTAGTTTGCTGTGAGATTATTACGAATACCCAGACTTGTTATGTTACGACATGCCAACATGTGTTCCATAAGGCATGTCTGGAAACCTGGCTAGAATCGCATAAGGAATGCCCAAATTGTGTTCACGCGTTAGATATTTCGCTTTTAAAAGTGGTAGTAGGTCACTGCTCACCCGTACGAGCGCCTGCAAAACCTCGCAGTTTGGACAAAACGTTAGCAGAGGCTCCGGTTGTTATCGAAAATATTGAATGGCCAACGGTTGACAATAGCAACGTTAATACTAGGAATACTCCTGCTCCTAGCATTAGTAATCCTCGTCCTACTATCAATAATCCTACTGTTAGCTCTATAAATCCAGCTGTAATAAGTAGTAATCGTTAGCAGAGGCTCCGGTTGTTATCGAAAATATTGAATGGCCAACGGTTGACAATAGCAACGTTAATACTAGGAATACTCCTGCTCCTAGCATTAGTAATCCTCGTCCTACTATCAATAATCCTACTGTTAGCTCTATAAATCCAGCTGTAATAAGTAGTAATCGTGTCGTCACTCGCAGTGTAGCCAGAAATTTGACAGATCCCGTACTTGAAGATAATACTCAACCTGAGCAGATGCTGGACAATAGCAACAGCACTAATAGAACAGATCAGGCTACAGAAACTATAAGAAGAGGTCGCTCTGCCCAAAATCGGACAGGCAACCAACGTCGTCAATCTATGAATCCTGCAATGGTGCAGACCATGATTGAGCAGACAGTAAATCGACTTTTAGCTGGTCTGCAAGTAAATCAGCCAGTCACGGCTCACTCTGAGCCAATTGCTTCGCCCAGCTTTTCGTCAGTGCAGCCTGGTAAGGTTGCTAATATTGTTCAAAAATGGAACTTAACGTTCGATGGGTCTGAACATGGCTTAAGTGTAGAAGAGTTTATCTATCGCGTTAAGTCGTTAACCGATGAAACATTAGATAGCGATTTTAGAGGCCTGTGCAAGCACATGCACATTTTGTTCAGTGGTAAAGCCAGAGATTGGTTCTGGAGATACCACAAGGGAGTTGATCGGATTATCTGGTCAGACTTCTGCACTGCTTTAAAACAGCAGTATAAAGGTTATAGCTCAGACTTTCTGAGTAAAGAACGAATTCGCTCTAGGAAGCAAAAGAACGGAGAATCGTTTGCTGCGTTCTTTGATGCCATCTCTTCCTTAATTGACTCGTCATCTGTTAGAATGGATGAAGGGGAGGTGCTTGAGATTCTTAAAAATAATCTCTTGCCCGAAACGCGACAGCATCTTCTCTATCAGCCTATTCATTCAATTGGCCACTTGCGTACGTTGGTACAAATGAAAGAAAATCTGGCACGGGAGATTAATATGGGTCTTGAAGGACAGCTTAAAACCAAACAACCGATAGGTCGTCGCCATATAAATGAGATGGAGATGCCTGAGATAGATACTGAAGATACTGAAGCTCCAGATTCGGATATAGAAATTGCAGCTTTACGCACTGCCCATGCACAGCTTTCATGCTGGAATTGTGAAGTAAAGGGTCATGTGTGGGAAAACTGCTTAGCAGAGCGCCGCATATTCTGCTATGGCTGTGGAGCAGTGAACGTGTACAAGCCACAGTGTCAAACATGCATACGTCGCAGGTCGGAAAACCGATCAAAGGGAGCACCCAATGCCACCAGGATGCCCCCGAAACAATAAACAACAGCTCATGTAATATTGAGACAGAGCCTGTGCCTCAGCCACAGATTTTGTCGCGTTCGTCTTCTGAGGTCGTGCAGCAAATGCCGTCTCCCAACTTTTTGTTATATCATGAACGCCTACAAAATTATAATAAAGTTCGAAATCGGATTTTCAATGAAGTATCCTATTATGAAAAGTGCACAGTGAAAAGAAGCACATTAAGAATTAGAAATTATTTTCGGAAAATAAGAAACAGTCATAAGCTATTAGTATCGGCTATATTTAGCAATAAAAATGATCTTCGAAGTTATGCTGAAGTTTCATTTTTGAATCGAACGGAATTCGGATTGCTCGATACTGGAGCAAACGTTAGTTGCTTAGGAAATGGAACCATTTTGGAAGATCTAGCTTCCCTTTCAGATTTTAAGCCAGTTAAGTCGCATGTCAAAACTGCTGATGGCAATGCGCATGACGTCATTGGAGTTTTGCATGTATTAGTAACCTACGAAGGCTTACAGAAGCCTATGCAGTTATATGTCATCCCCTCGATCAAACAAAAATTGATACTGGGAGTTGATTTTTGGAAAATTTTTGAGCTTGCACCTAATATAATCAGTTCCCTTGAGTCAGAGTCTGCTATGGATACTGATTGTGCATCAACTGCTTACCCATTAACTACTTTGCAGCAGCAGCAGCTTGAAGTTGTCAAAAAACTCTTCCCTAACTGTGCTGCAGGGTTAGGTCGTACCAGTTTCATTCAGCATACGATTGAGGCGATTGAGGCAATGCAAAGCCAATAAAACAGCGCTTTTATCCAGTCAGCCCTGCTGTTGCTATTTGAGGAGATTGACCGTATGCTTGAACTAGATGTTATAGAGCCATCAACGAGCGCTTGGAGCTCACCAATGCGGCTCGTGCTCAAACCTAACAAAGTCCGCCTGTGTCTCGATGCTCGTAAGGTGCATGAACACACCAAGAAAGACGCTTATCCCTTACCCAGCATCGAAGGCATTTTTTCTCGCTTGCCCAAGGCAAACATCATTTCTAAATTAGACTTGAAGGATGCCTATTGGCAAATTGAGCTAAGCGAAGAGTCTAAACCTGTAACCGCGTTCACTGTACCGGGCAGGCCCTTATATCAATTTAAGGTAATGCCATTCGGTCTATGTAATGCGCCATCCACAATGTGCCGGCTAATGGATGAGATAATTTCACCTGATTTAAGATACTGCGTGTTCGGTTACCTGGATGATCTCTGTATTGTTTCAGAGGACTTTGAATCGCATTTGGCAGTGTTGGTTCGCCTCGCCGACCAGTTTCGCAAAGCGAACCTTACACTCAACATTGACAAAAGTAGCTTTTGTGTTACAAGTGTCAACTATTTGGGATACGTAATTGGAAGTGGAGGTATTTCCACAGACCCGAGCAAGGTATCGTGCATCCGTAATTGGCCCACACCCAAGAACCTTAAGCAAGTTCGCGGTTTCCTTGGCGTGTGTGGCTGGTATCGTAGGTTCATACACAACTATGCAGAGCTAACTTGCCCAATAACGGAGACCCTATCCCAGAAAAAGAAATTTATTTGGTCATCGGCAGCGCAAGATGCCATGGAACAGCTGAAAACGGTTTTGACCACAGCTCCAATCTTGATAAACCCCGATTTTGCTAAAAAATTCTTTTTGCATTGTGATGCAAGTAATGTTGGAGTTGGGGCGGTGCTGGTTCAACTGTCTGAAGACGATCAGGAACAGCCAATCGCGTTCATGTCTAAAAAACTCAGTCGAGCGCAAAGAAATTATAGTGTGACTGAACGGGAATGTCTCGCAGTCATTTTGGCCATCGAAAAGTACAAATGCTACTTGGAGATGCAAGAATTTGAAGTAGTCACGGACCACTCCAGCTTATTGTGGCTTATGCGCCAGCAAAACGTAACTGGTAGGTTAGCACGCTGGATATTTAGGTTGCAACAATTCAAGTTTACGATATCACATCGTAAAGGCAGAGACCATGTGGTACCTGACGCACTCTCTCGTCTAGAAGAAGATGAAATAGCTGACTTGGAGGTAGGTCCAGTCATTGATTTAGACTCAGATGCCTTTCATGATGCAGAATATGAAGTTCTTAAGGAGAAATTCACTGCTCAGTCGGCCAAGTTTCCCGACATTAAGATTTTGAAGCAGTATTTGTACATTCGCACTGAACATGCTTCTGGAGTTTCTGCTCAAGAGAACCATTCTTGGAAACTTTGGGTTCCAGAGAGGCTCCGACCTGATGTGTTAAAGCAGACGCACGATAGCGTAGTTTCTTCGCATGGAGGCATGAAAAAAACTATTGAGAAGTTGCGTCGTAATCTCTTTTGGCCAGGTTTAGCTAAAGAGGTTCGCGATTACATACGCCAGTGTGATACTTGCAAAGAAACCAAGGCACCAAATTATACCCTTCGTCCTCCTACGGGTACACAGAGTCGAACAGAGAGACCATTTCAGCGCTTATATATTGATTTACTAGGTCCTTATCCGCGCAGCAAAAATGGACATATTGGTCTGCTGATCGTGCTGGACCATTTCAGCAAATACCATTGGCTGCATCCCTTAAAGAAATTCACGTCGTCAGCAATTCAAGAATTTCTGCTCAAAAACATTTTTCATGCTTTTGGGGTACCTGAGACTATTGTCAGTGACAATGGAACCCAATTTAAAGCGAATGATTTTTACGCTTTTCCTACAACCCTCGTTATAAGACATGTTTACACTGCGCTATATTCTCCGCAGAGTAACGCGGCCGAGAGCGTTAATCGTTCCTTGCTAGCTGCAGTCAGGTCATACATTAAGGAAGATCAGAGAGAATGGGATCATCATCTTACGAGTATATCCTGCTCATTAAGATCTGCTGTGCATCAGAGTTTGCATTGTTCGCCATACAGAGCCCTGTTTGGGGTTGATATGATCACTCATGGATCTGACTATCGCCTGCTCAAGGATCTATCTTTGCTTGAAGAGCCAATTGTCCCCTTGGGGCGACCAGATTCGCTGGCGCTGATAAGGAAAGATATACAG
This sequence comes from Lordiphosa andalusiaca, assembly GCA_035044965.1. Lineage (NCBI taxonomy): Eukaryota > Metazoa > Arthropoda > Insecta > Diptera > Drosophilidae > Lordiphosa > Lordiphosa andalusiaca. The sequence goes on from JAWNNM010001843.1 coordinate 7,969, forward strand.
GCCAATATTCGTCAAGCTCACGAACGCAATGCGAGGCAGTACAACTTGCGTTCAAACCCAGTTTCCTTTAAAGAAGGACAGGAAGTGTTCAGAAGAAATTTTGCACTTAGCAAGTTCACACAGAACTTTAATGCTAAATTAGCGCCTCAATTTCTAAAGTGTCGTGTGAGAAAAAAACTAGGCAACAGCTTTTATCTTTTAGAAAATTTGCAAGGCAAAGAAATAGGTACTTTTCATGCAAAAGATATTAGGGTCTAATTCTAGATAATCTTCCATCTTGCGAGGTCAGATTATCTTGTGGTGTAACGTTCGCGGTTGCTCGGTTGGTATTGTTTTATGTTCTTTTATCAGTCATGCTGAATTTATCGCAGTTCTGCTTGCATATAAATATTGCATGCGATAAATGGGTGCTTAGATTAATAGTTATTGGGGAAATGTCGCTCTTTATCCCAAAGCTGCACTTTGAGAGAAGCGAGCTAAATTGCCCTCCACTCTTAACCGATTTTACCCGGTTTTAAAGCTCTGCCTTAAGCCTATAAGAACCCTCCGAGGGCTGCACATGGCCTCTTGTTCTTTGCATTATTTGATTGAAGCCCATCTGCTGCAAAAAAAAAAACAAAATAAGAAGAAATTAGCCTCGTGGTTTGCAAGAATAATTAAATATTCTTTTCTATTCAAATATTGTTGAACGAAACCTATAGTACCCAGGCTTACTAGCGAGATCTAAGTCCGCAACTATTGTGGTTTGTGCAATTAACAACCTTGCTGTTTGGCAGTCACTGATCCGCCAAAGATCAGCCCACCGCCCACATTCTGATCGCTATACATATCGCTGCACCTCATTGGATTCCAATTGGAGTAGAGGTCGGGCTGAGGCTGGAATGTGGGCATAAAATTTGGTGAGAGCCCTGACCCCCAATTGGAGCATAAGAGAGCCTGGATTCACCACGAATTCCCAGTTCCCCGTTGCCGTGGAAGTGAAGCTTCCGAAAGCTGCCTTGACCCAGTCTGCGTTGCGCGCCGCCAGCTGAAGCACAGACTAGAAAGAATAGACTGAGCATTTGCGCAGTGCCTGTTCTCTGTCGGCTTCGTTGCAGTGGCACTCTGGTTCGATTCTGAAATTCGAGCTCGAATGATGCTCCGACTCGCTCTGGCCCACGCAACAGGCGGGTGTGAGTGAAAGAGGTTGACCATTTGGTCGCGCAGTTAAAGATCATGTCATACAGTTTAGGATCATGAGCGGGAGAGCGCAAAGTGTGGACCCCCCCCCCCCCCCCCCCTTGCCCAACTGCAACTTGTTTGAGTTCGACTAATTCAACCGCTGCTTGCTGCGCAGCTGCGCTTAGAAAACTGACGTTAATTTTAAAAGGGGCGATTGTTCAACATCAGTTTTCTCCAATAAATAGATAAAATAATTTAGCAACCTGAATTGTGCCATGTATACTACTAATTAACCCACCCCACAAACAACAAAAAATCAAAAACTACTAAATTTTTGCCAAATTTTTACCATTTTGCCTCTTTAAACGACCAACAGGCCTAGCGGGGTTACATAGCCTCCAGTTTCAGTCATTTGTAAGCCCCAAATAATTAAATTTAGTTAAAATTGGCCCAACCAGAGCCCCGCCATACAAAATAATAGCCACTTGCAGCAACCTATACCCGCACTCTTCCAACGCACGCAGCCACCCAGCCCAAAAGCAATTTCGAAACAATTTCGAAAATTCAAAAGTGCGCGCCCAGACCCGCTGTCGCAGCCAACGTCAAAAACGACGCGGCAGTGCAAATGCGCAGTCTATTCTATCTAGTCTGTGGCTGAAGCTGTGCCCAGTCGGTCGCCCCGGATTTATCGGGCCAAAATAGCCAGAATTGGCTAGGAAAAGGAGGCAAAAACCTCCCCAGAGTGTGTGGTGTGATTAGCCGTGAAAAATCATAGAAAATTCATAAGTACATAGCCCTCCCATAGCGAATTTTCTTTAGTGCTATTTTTTTGTCAGAGCTTTTAGTTCTTTTCTTTCCCCCCCACGTTGTTCTTGTGCCCTCAAATTCACCTTGGCGCTTGCGTGCATCCGAGAAAAAGCTCGAAGTTTCGCGCAGTCGCAGAGCTGAATTTCTGGAAGGCACAAAAGAGAAGTAAAAATCAAAACAAATATTCCAAGCATAATTAAAACGTAAAAGTGAGTAAAATTAAAGAATTTACAATCAGTTTTCTTACCCCTCCCATATCTATATAAATACCCACATATATTAAAACACACCTACACATCAACACAACAACACAACCATCGTTGGAAGGCCTTTCATCGCTGGGAGCTGCTGTATGTATGTAAGTGAACAACCACATATTCCCGTCTTGCATTTAAAAAAAAAAAAAGTAAACCAAAAACCCCTTTTGATTTTAAATATGCTACAATTTTGAAAAACTAACAACCATAAACACAAGATTTCCAAATGTCCATACCTTGAGTTAAAAGCCCGAAAACAAATAGCCCTGAACTCCAATAGCCAAGAAAACGACTTTCCAATTATGAAACAGATAAACGCAGTTAACAATTAAATTTTGCTATCTTTATATAATTTTAAATTGAAGTTATTTACCCACACACCTGAACACTTTAGTAAATATTATGAATTTGTCTAATTTTGTTTAACATTCCTTATTCTAAAACAGGCTTATACCTAAATCTAAGTTTTCCTACCGTTTGAAAGCCATTGAGTTGCATAGTCAAATGCATTTATGTTGCCATTAGGCATGGATAGGTTTAGTTTTTTTGTTTAATTATGCTTTCATCCGTCCATTACCAATTCAATTATGAATAAATCCCGAATTATAATGAAGTGCTAAATATCTGATTTTTCCTGTTGACATGGTGACCTAAAGGTGCAGTTGTGACTGGTCTTATGGGGTCCTTCAGTGAATTTGAAATGGAGGCCATGGTAGGGTAGGGTAAAGACGCGGTTGTCAAACACCAGCTTAGACACCGCCAATGCGGGTTTAATGAGAGAAGTCCCAGTTTAGTTTGTTTTCTGTGCATATCGGACCACTAGGGGGACAGTCCTTCTGACTGACCCTTCTGTGTTGCCTGGTCGATATAGATGTTTCGAGAGTTTTGCTCTCAGGTCGATTTAGTTTCAGTAGGGATCCTTAATTAAAATTGTGATAGCCCGAATCAAGGATATAGCCACTAACCCCCCCACTGCCGAAAGAGCTACGGTTTATATAGGGTCCCACTCGGCTTAACATTCTTGCATTCAACGGACATTGTAATGGATCTGCCTGAGCGCAGCCGCGCTAGCAGCACAACCTCATCCACTACCGCATCTGGAGGTTACATATTGTGAGCGATGTTTGTATGTATGTATATGTGTGTCTGTGTTGTGATGGTTTGCTTCCCTTCAGTTCCAGAATTCACGCATCGTCAAATTCATGCCTTATTCACGGTTCTGCTTTGACGTCGACGTCAGCAGAATAGAACTCTGCGATTAGTTCTTGTTGCAATTTTACCTACTGCAGCCGAAAAAAAGGTCACCCGTTGGTGTGCGAAGCACACATAACCAAAAACAGTTGAGCCAACGCCGAACAAAGAAAATTGTACACTCTTCACATCTAAGCTATCATTGAGATCATTTATTATTTGCATTTTAAAGAATTTTACAATGAGTCGATTGGACAGATCCTTAATGGAAAAGAATTAAGATAGTCTTTTATTATTATTAACCCAAAATCATTCAATTATTTATTGATCATAAACTTTTATAAACAAATAATTTTAGTAGTCGGATATGCAATTTTATACTCTGTGTAGGAAAAGTGACGCGCACCGAAGGCGAAAGACAAAGCGGAGAAACGGATTAACGGCGCATCGGTTATTGATTCTGGTTTTGCGTTTGCATTGAAAAATTGAAAAACTTTTTTATTTCATTTCTACTGGCAGCTCGTGACGAGTAACAATTCAAAAAATGTTGAAGTTACTAAAATAAATATATTTCTTGTGTTAAGTGAAAGAATAATTGTCTGCAGACTAGTTACTGTGATGTAAAGAGATTTCTCGTGTTAGGTATTCTTTTAAATTCAATTCAAAAATTTAGATTAATATAAATTATTAAATAAATTGAATTTAACTGTTATGACTATACAATGTTGCGTGATTGTGAATCAGGGGAAAGTTCTTGGTAAATAATATTAATAAGCACATAAATCGAATTAAAGTCAATGTAAACTAAATTGATCGGTGACTTCTTTGCAAAAGTCATTAGGGAATCATGAGTGAATCAAATATGAATTTATAGGTAAATTCATCAATGAATTCAAATAATATATCATGAGTGAGCGTCATGCGTGACCGCCTAGGACATGCCAATGTTAAATTCACGTATGATTTGCATGGGAATTCACCGATGATACCTCGATACAAATGACTAATTCATCGGAGAATCATTGATGATTTACTGATGATGAGTACTGAAGGTTTGAAAGATTATTCACATTCACAAAAGTGTTTGTTGTTTGATTCGAAACAAATCCTTAATAGTTACCAAACTTCACAAGCCTCTGCACGGTTGTTGCAAGTGTTTATTGCACGTGTTTATTTGTATTGTATAAATTTGTTTTATTTTATGTAAACAATTTCTTGGAGGAATTATTTTCTCGCCAGCTTCGATAGACGATAGTCGATTTTAATGCGCTTAAGTTGGGCAGGCCTAGCAATTGCAACAGCTTTTGTTTTAGAAGAACTGTTTTTCTGAAGATCTTTTGAATATTTAACAGATAGTGCCTCCGATAGATGCCCGGTGCTAATTTCCATTGTGACACCTTGAAGCTTTATTTTCCTGGTGAACGTTGAGCTCTCATTGATAGATTTTGTTGGTCTGCATTGTGGATGCCCTGAAAAAGTACTGGCTAAATCGTCATTACCTTCGAAACAAGTAAATACATCTGGTCAACTCGAGTTTTTAAATTATAAATCTATTCTGAGTCCGATTTGCCGATTTCCATTTACTTTGTAGTCTGAAGAATATGTTTTGTATTTTCCTGGTAGCAAAAAGGCCATCCTTTAAATCATCATCTGAAAAATTAAGTTCAGTTTATACTAACGACTCGAAAGCTTTAAGTGTTTCCGCGGTTTTGAAGAACTCAAATAATTTGCTGTTGTCCATTTGTGATAGTTCAAAATTCACTCTGTGTGCGCACCTTTTCGCTTGATTGTTTAAATTTTAATAATCTGCCTTGACTGGCTTAAGCCCTTTTTAAGTACATAGACAAGGAGCACAGGTATCAGGTAAAATAGCCATGCTCTGATAAAAACTAAACCCTTTTGCAATAGCAATATTAGGTAAAAATGCACACCACCAATAAAAGAAAATTAGAAACTTCATACATACTATCCCATGCATGATTGCATGCTTTGGAATATCGGAAATCGGAGAAAATTTATGTTTTCGAGCCCGTCAAAGCTCTAAAAATCAACCAAAAATAATGTCCACCTTAGACGGAACTGTGCAGTTTGAAAAATTGTTCAACTTCGAACCACTGTAAAAACCAAACCAATTAAGCAAATTCCATTAACCAAAGATTTCGGACTATCTGGGGTTCCCCTTATTGAATTAAACCAATGTGCTCAAAAAAATCGACCACCTTAAATTGTTTTTATGCAACGCCAAATTCGCGAATCCGGCCACTGCGCTTGTACGACGTGGGCAGTATTTTTGACCGTATTAATTATTTTCTTAGTATACCAATTATATGACATTTTGTCCAACTGCAAATTAGAACGATGATAGCTTCTTCGTCCATACAAGTAATAGTATCTCCATATAGATCGTGGTTCATTCGGGTGCAACGTTCATCGCCAACTTTAAGCAGTCCATGGTATTTATCACAGCTAGTATTGTTGAAAATAAAGCTTTGCTTAGTTATGTTATGTTACTACGATTGTGCATTAATCCTAGCATGATATTCAACTACATTGATAGTAAACTTTTATAGTATTACTGTTTTGTATCTTCTTTGGTATGTTTTCGCAGCTTAATAAGTTGTCAGTCACGGTAAATAGGCTTCACATAACTCACCTACCACAAAATAGTAGTTAATAATGAACTACCAGATTCTGGTGCTCTTCGAATTAGTTGGAACCAGGGTTCGGCATTGACCTTTGCTCGAAGCTCTCGAGAGCCAGCTCTCAGCTCATAGCACTCGGCTCTTGGCTCTGAGCTGAGAGTCCTCTGTCAAGAGCCGTGAGCCATATACCTTCTCTCGGTTCGTGAGATACAGCACACGGCTCCGAGCTGAGAGCCACTGCTCGGGAGCCGTGACCTATCAACCTGCTCTCGGCTCGTGACCTTATAGCTCTCGGCTCTTTTGATTCTTCGGGTGTTATGTCCACTTTAGGTCCACTTTAAGAGAAACTATTTTAGTGCGACGTTTCTATGTAATATATTTTTGGACTTGCTGTAAAGCTTTATCCAAAGTAGTCCCATGATTTTGAAATTGATTCTCAGTCCTCGTCATCAAAAATTCGAAAGGGGAGATTTTTGACCGCCACAAGACCAATGCAATGTTTTAAAAATTAATTTTTGGTCGTTGCAATAATTGCACTTAGCTTAGACTTCTTCTGTAATGGTTCTTGCTCCGAGTTTTCGTCATCACTTGAATTGTTAGTTTCGGTTTTTGTGCTAGGAATTTCCAAACCATGCACTAGTTTTTAATGCCGTTTTAGATTGAAGGGTTTTATTCCAAGCACTTTACCGCAATTCAAACAAACCGCGTTTTTATCTTCGGTGAATTTTAAATATTTTACTAAATTATTCATTGTATTTAATTTTAGTTGAATAATTCAAGGGCTCACAATGACACAAACAATCAGATTTGAGACACCACGCTCTTGGCAGCCACCTACATGCACAGATAGCCCAACATCTCTTAGGCTTAGCCGCAGCCCGATCATTCTCATTCCGTGGAAGAAGCGCATCTCGCAACCGTCCACCCAATCGTATAATTTGCTCATCTGTATCAATAAAATGGATTAAGCGGCAGCAACATACTATCTTTCTTGATCGCCTTCCCCATTGACAACGCGATCCACTCAGCTCGAAAACAGTCTCTTTGGGTCATTCGAATTATGCATTTTAGACTCTCGGCTAATTCGACTCCAGACAGCCCAGCATATATTCGATATGCTTTCGATACGCGACAATTTTGAATAAATCGCCGAAGGTGTGACACAATCCGTAGCAATCGTGTGTAAGAGGAATATCGATCCAATAGAGATTCTTCAGGCATCTGATCCACTTGCACATTGTGACAGATCACGTTCCTCTTCTCTTCTTCCACAGCAGTTTCCGATTGGTGTTTAATGGGAGTGGACGGCCAACCTTTGTAACAACCTGTACGTCCCTTAGACGAGCAGCAGACTCAGACACAGCGGAGCGGGACCCTTTGAACCAAGCTCATGACGGTAGTGGGGTAGGGTTTGCTATGCCTAAGACTCTACGTACATAACTTTTAAATTATAAGAGTCCCTTCTGAAATAATTACGGGGAGCTAGACTCCCAAAAACACATAGACTAATCATGGCCAAAGCCATATTGGCAGTTCCACATTAAAACAAACAGCTGACTTCGCAACGAAGCGCAAACTTCTCCATAGGGGCGAGGTCTAAGGTGTTATTGGACTCTCGCGTTCGTTACCCTCCCAATCAATGATTCGCAATCGAGCTGTTTCTGCGAATCTCAATAATAAACCTTCCTACATGCTTACGCCACCTTGTCAACAGGAACCATATAAAAACTTAAACAATTCATATTAAATTTCTTCCTCATTTATTAATAATAGTTATCACCCATATTTAATTTTAAAGAAAAGGACCTTGGAAAACATTATGTTTGAACCTTCAGTTGATTTCGTTTTCAATACTAGATTTTATAATTTTATTGTAAATTTAATTCTCAAAATTTTCCGTTTACTTGTATTCTATAACTTTTTCAGCCATTTAATTCGATACCATTTTCTTTAATGGCAAAAGTGTCTTTTATCTGGGGGGTCCAGACAATCAATCAATATATCAGTCAATCAATCATTAGTATAAAGTTTTAGCAAGTGCACACATGACCACATTCCTTTTCTTTCATTGTCAGAATATAGTTAAAGCTTTTAATAGGTCTTTTAATACGGCCGCATTGGCCAAATAATTAACACGCGCTGGGCATCCGCCCTAACTGAATAGAAAGAACAAGTCAAAACAAAACAGCTGATAAGCGCGCTCTGAAGTGGCGAAGAGAGTGGTTTTATCACTCTTGCATATACAAGGGCGATAGTTATATTGGTATGTTAAATAAGTGCATGTTAGTTTTAAGAGAAAATGATTAAGAGCACTTTTCAATAAACGACTAGATGATCGTCTATTGCTCAAAGGCTCAGAGAGAAAGGGATAGTTATGCTTTTGGTTCACTTACATATAGACATCCAGCTATGAAGAGCTCTCCAGCGTTGTTGTTGTTGTTTTATTGTAGGTGGTGGGTGGTTGTTGTGTTTGTTGTAATAAATGTTTGTTGTTTCGCACTTGGGTTTCTTTGGGTTTTGTTGTTGATTGTTTGGTTCTTTTTTATACCCTGTTCCCATTGAAAATGGGAAAAGGGGGATCATGAAGTTGTGCGAATGTATGTAACAGGGAGAAGGAAAATTTTCCGACCCCATAAAGTATATATATTCTTGATCAGCATGAACAGCCGAGTCGATATAGCCATGTCCGTCTGTCCGTCTGTCCGTCTGTCCGTCCGTCCATCCGTCCGTCTGTCCGTCTGTCTGTCTGTATGAACGCGTCGATCTCAGAGACTATAAGAGATAGAGCCACAAATTTTTGCACGAAGGTAGATTTATGCTGTACGCAGATCAAGTTTTTTTCAGATTTGAAAAATTCCACCCCGTCCCCCTTTTATCCCCAAAAAACCTAGACCTCCTCTAGAAATCCTAGACCTAAATAGCCGTCAGATCCACATTTTCAAGTTAGAGCCTCATGGTTTAGTACACATCAAGCTAGGCCCAATATCTATCTATTCTGAAAAGTACAATCAGATCGGACAAAAAACACCGGAGTTATAAGCGAAACAGTTGAGCTGATAAGAGCACCCCCCCACTTGTTGGTCAGGACTAGAAAAAAGTGTTGCATACATTTGGGATAATGTTGTTAAATTCAAAAACAATTAAATGAAAACAAATGAACAGGGTATTTTGTGGTCGGGAAACTCGACTGCAGCGCCCTTACTTGTTTTAATTACACTTTACCATGTCTGCTTTAGGACTGCGACTGGGTGATGATATCTTGTATTTACTCTCAGCACACATGATAATTTGTAATTTTACCCAATTCGCGAACATGCACTTTTTATGGTTTGAATGGGATGATTGGAGAGATATGAATATTCGGTCTTACTCACTCCATACTCTTCGATCGGCCAGTAAGCATCAGCAATTGGTATATAGGTACGTAAATTTTTGCTTCTGCAAGACATGAGGCCAATTTGCTTGCAGATTATGGCCGCTCGATCGAGATGAATGGAAAAAGATTAATATTGGGCACTGGACTTTTGAGGGCTGAACGCTTGATTTGAATATTGATGGATTGATTTCTTTGGGGGATTTGTTGGCACTACTTTCTGCCCTTTTCACAATTTGAATTATTTCTTTTTCAATTTTGCCACTCTTTCGCTATCTTTTTGCACCATCACTAATTCTTTCACTGCTCACGACGACAATGACACTGCCGATGGCAGCGAGGCTGGGCTGCGAAGCAAGGCCGCTGAGTGTCTTAGGGCGGCTTCGGCCGAACTTAAGGAAAGATGATTGCGAGAATGTACAACAGATAATGTGGCGATGATCCAACGGTGATTAGGATGACAAAAATGAGATTTGAATGCGCCTCAAATACAATCACGCCCACACCAGAACTGCCTACGCTCTTTTGGCTCTTGGAGCGAGCTATAGCTGCAGGGGTGTGGGCGGCGGATGGCAAAGTTGAAAAGGCCAGCAGAAGAACTTCTGCCTGGGCTGTATAGGAAACAAAAGCAATGAGGATTTGCTTCTTCTAGCAGAATGTAGCCTCACAGATATTTGATTTAATTCAGCTTAAAATCAATAATGATTTTTGCTGCGCCGACTGGGGGTGAAAAGCGATAAAAATATGCCACAAAATATGCCAATTATAATTGTTTTTGGGGGGATCACTTAAATTTCCCCACCAAGAACAATATCAAGAAACTTTAGGCAGGCTAGGGCAGGAAAATGCTTTCGACCTTTCTGTGGCGAGGATCCGCAGTTCAGCACGTTCTTTGTGACACGTTTTACAGCAAAGAGGCGGATATATGAGAATTCGAGCTTTATATAGCTGCCAAGGCCGACGGAAACAATGCGTTGTGCCTAAAGTTAGCTGCAATTAATGTCAAAGTAAAGCTTTGCGCGCAGTCGCAATAAATTCTATCGCTTGCAGGCGAGCTTATTGTGACTCTCAAACTGTAAAGCGCGGAAAAATTTTAAAACTAAAAATCTTCTATTTGCTTTCTGCAGCGACCACTACACCTTCCTCATCCCTCTGTAACCAATTGGGTCCATGGGTTGTCTTCCGACGCAACGTGTTTCCACTGACATCGACACCTCCAGAATCTTTTTGATGCGATTCGACACAAACAGCTTCCATTTCGTCCCTCCTCCTCTGATCCAGCTGAGCGTTATCATCGAGTCTGTCCAAAAGATAGTTTTATATAAACTAACATTTATTCGTAAGTGCTGCTTTAAATACTTATACGTTTTAGCAGCGACAACTGCAGCACACAGCTCTGCCCTATGTATGGTTAGTTGTTGCTTGATGGGTGATACATTACCCTTTGACAATACCAACTCCGCATGGTATGTGTGCTCTCCTGTGGGCACACGCAAATAAGCAGCAGCCCCTTATGCTCGCGCTGATGCATCACAAAAGATGTGTAGCTCTTCAGACACATTTGACAGTCCGCATGCGATATAGCGTGGAATGTGTATGTTCGATATGTTTAGTAACTCCTTGACGAACTTCTCCCGTTCCCTATGAATGGCCGGTCGTACTTGATCATCCCAATTTACCTTCTCCTTCCATAGACACTGCATCAAACTCACACATCCCATAGGATCAAATAACCTAGCAATTGTAGGCTTTGTAGGTGTACCTGTAGGTAACTCGAAATTTTAGCGAAATCGAAATTCATCCTATAGGCCTGGAATACGAATCAATTCATCAACCTGAACATGCAGCAAGCCTTTCGATTCTCGATGTTCGACAGGTATCTTTTCCAAAAGTTCATGACCGCTACTAGCCCATTTCCACAGCTCAAAAGTTTAACTTTGCACCATCTCTATGACTTGCCTTTGCATAGCGTCTGCTTACTCAACAGTTTTAGCTCCTGACAGAATGTCATCCACATACAAATGACTCTTGACCACATTCACCGCTAGGGGAAACCTTTCCTGCTCATCAACAGCAAGCTGCTGCATTATACGGATCGCTAAATATGGGGCAGAACTCGTACCAAACATCACCGTTGAACATGAATACTCCTCGATGTCCTCGCCTGTATCGGGTTTCCATAATATGCGCTAATACTGGGCACCCTCCTGGTGTATGTTTATACATCGATACATTTTTTCCACATCAGTGATGAACACAAACTGCAAAGCACGCCAATTCATTAATACGCCAGGCAACTGAATTGTAGTTTGGGACCAGCTGCCACAATGTCACTCAATAACTTCCCATTGCTAGGCTTCATCGAGCCATCGAAGACAATTCGAACCTTAGTAGTAGATGAGGTGTCCTTTATAACCGGATGATGAGGTAATTAACAATGCCTTACTCCCCTTATTTCGCCATGTGGTATTGCTTGAGCCTGCAGCAGGATTAGACTCATTTGCCCCAACTCCAAATACTCGTTGATGGTTTGGGAGTATGATTCCTTCAACTTCGCGTCAGCACGTAGACGCCTATATATGTGATCTAACCGCTTTAGCGCTGCTCGGTACAATGATCCAATCACCATTGTAGGATCCCAGTGGGACAGAAATGGTAGCCGTACAATATACTTCCCAGAAGGTAATCGACGATGAAAGTCATCAAAGAAATCTTCGCACCATCTTTCTTCCATGGAGAGACCGGCAGATTCTTCGAGAACTGTTCCAAATTCCAAAATTGGCGCATCACATCGTGTAACTACATCATTACTGGATATTTTCACTGTGTGTGAAAATACAATGGATGCATGCTCCTTGATTTTGCCAGAAATTATTTAGCCCAACTGAGTGTTTTGCGCTATTTGAGAACCCGTAGGTCCTCGATGTACTTCACCTAACATTAGCTCATCATAAATATCACTGCCAAATAATATATCAACATTCTGTGGAACAAAATAGTTAGGGTCGGCTAAACATAACTTTTGCCAATATGGCCGTTTCACAACTGGCATATGACGATGTGGCATTTTTACACTAACTTTGGGCAGAACATAAGCCCTTATGTTTTACCTGTGGGTCGTACATAGACCCCAATTTTAGATCGATTGCTGTAGATGCGTCAATGATCTGTGCATTCGCCAAGCCGATGACCCTCATACACACCTTGTGACGTAGGAAACGCAGTTGCTGAGCTGCGCTTTCCGTTATAAACAACGCTTGGGAACCTTGATCCAAAAAGGCTCGAAATTGCAGAGGGTACCCATCCACTGATTCAATGAACACCATTGCCGTTGGTAACAAAACTCCATGTCTTGCCGGAGACAAAGCTTCATGTGATCCATGGGCCACGTTCGATGAGAGCTGCTGAGCACCCGTGTTCTGCCTTGACGAGGCACTATTCCTGGGAGCATCCGTCGAACTACGCATCCTTTCCAGGTGGATGAGGGTGTGTTGACGCTCATCACACTTCACACATGTTCGGTGACTGCCATATGCAGCCACCTGATGATTTGGACTAAGGCAGTTGAACCATAAACAATGCTTCGCCACGACTGCCTTGCGCTCTGCCACACACATATCGCAGAACATCATGCATAATCTAATAAGATGGTCCTCCTTGCCACAGACTAGGCACACATCCGCTTGTTGGGTGACAAATGAAGATTATACGTCTCTCCGATATTAACGGGCTCCTTTGAGGACGCCTCTCCCTTGAAAATACCCGAACATGAGGAGATCATCGTTATGTACTGAGCATTCAGGTGTTTACAAAGCACTTCAAAAGTCGGCAGCTGCTGCGACAACGCCAGCGACCTTTCCCATTCCACTCGTACTGGACCAAGTAACTTCTTCAGCATGTAGTAAACTAGTACCTGGGTTTGTTGCTTTAACTAAACTCCAATCTTCTCCAAGGAGTTTACACATGAGCGACTGGTTAGCAGAAACCGCTTTAGAGAGCCCGGGTCCACATGTTGAACTGCTGCTTGTTGATCGAAAATATCCATATAATGTAAAAACATCACCCTTTTGTTGCCATTCAGATTTATAAGCATTTGCCATGCTACTTAATAATTAGAATCTATCAAAGTCAGGTGCTGTATGTCTTTCGCAGCCTCGGCTGAGAGTGAATCTTTCAAATAATGGAAGCGATGTAGGTCAGTAAGCTGCGGACAATTATGAACCCGTGATAGGAACACCTCCTTGAACGCCGGCCAATCTATAAACTAGCCACTGAAAGTAGGCAGCCTAACGGTTGGAAGCTTCACTTCCTCAATTATTGTGGGAGACTGTTAACTCACCGTATGATTCAACCTCGTCTCATTGAACGCAGTAGATGCCGGAATGTGTTGTTCTTGCTGCACGTTCAACTCACTTCGTATTGCTGCTACTCCCTCGATGTAGGTTTCCTCGAACACGTCCTTGATTGCTGGGTCAAAATACCTTGCCTTCACTTGCTCATTCTCTCGTGCACTTACAAGCTCCTGATGGGTGCGTCTGAAATCAGTGTGTATTTCCGCTAACGACTCGAGCCTGGCGTCCAGATGCGTCTCTGTATGCGATGATTCGTCTGCTTTGTATTTCTGCAGCGACTTCTTCAGCGAATTTAGCAACTACGTTTGCTCAAACGTTAAATTTGTTAGAATTTCGGCCATTGTTGACATCTAGCTACACATCAATGTCAAATTGCACTCACCTTCAGAACTGAGGTTAGGGTAGCACTGCCCGGCAAAGTATGTACATTCAGATGGAAACTCCAAGTTCCAGCAATCACCACTCAACAGCCCAACTCGACCCAGTCCCGTCAACAAGTCCCTCACAGATGGCACCAAAATTATGTTGGCTGAGGCGGAGCCCCAATCTGCCCGAAAATAATCACGCGGCGGCTGAGCCTGTTGTCAACCAGAACCAACAGATGGGGTTCGAGTTTGAAATGACAATATTAGTTTTAATGGTTATATAATTTTTAGGTTTGGTATGTAAGGCCGAACTACACTGAGGGCTCATCCGACTTCTTGGGCTGACTCTGGCAGACTTCAATATGCTTAATGACTGCCGCTGTCACCAGGCAGACGAAATTCCAATAAGCTCAAGAAAAAATACAGTAATTGTATTCTAACTGCTTCTTAAGTTTGCCCGCTGGCAACGGCTGCTCTCTTCATTGTTGATCTCGCTCTTTCATTGCTGCTCTTCTTTCCTGCTTTTTGCAGCCACCCACAGACACAGATAGCCCAACATCTCTTAGGCTTAGCCACAGCCCGAACAACATGTAAGAAATTTTGCCAGTCCCGATTGTAACATTTTCTGTTCCGAAAACTGCTGAGTGCGCGTCTAAGGCAAAGACCCAAGTGGTCGATCATATTTACTCATGGGAAACAAAGAATGAATTTAAGTGAGCATTGGTATTTGTATGTTTACTTATGCAACAGAGTGTCACATAGTATGCTCATATATATGTAGCTATGATTATATATTAAAACATAGTATGTGTACGCTACACTACTAAGTTGGTGCAAATGATTGTAACAGCCAGAAGGAAGCTCTTCTGACTCCAAAAAGTATATATTTCAAAAAATTAGCATCAGCAGCCGAGTCGATATAGCCATGTCCGTATGAACAAACAGAATTCAGAGATGGTTAATGAAGAAAGTTCGAAAGTTTTCCATGGTGTCAAAAGTGACCGCCGTACGCATTTAAACTAAAACAAAGTCAATTCAAATCGGACTTTTATTTTGACAATAGGCGAAACGTATGGCTCTTAAATAGCCCTATAATTAGTGCAAAGGTTTATTTTGTGGTTCACGAGCAGTGTGCTATGGCTCTCGAGCCGAGAGATATTTCTCACGAACAGAGAGCTGTGGCTCACGAGCTCAGACCATGGCTCACGAGCCGAGAGCTATGGCTCACGATCCGAGAGCTAGTCATTTTACGCTAATTCTTTTGTTTTAATCGAAACATGGCTAAGTTCTTCTGTTACTAATCATGAAATACTTGCCCACAATTGCACAAGTTACAGAATGGACCGTGTGGTGGTGTTCCAATTGCTATACAAAATGATTTCTCGTCAGAGTTGTTATCATTTCACAAAACTCATGGCATTGAGCTTGTTGCTGTCAAAGTTTGCACAGACGAAGCCATTATTTTCCTGACACGCTCTCACATTACGCCTAGATCTGAGATATCTGTCTATTTGAACCACCTATCCGCCATTCGTCCCGTTGTGTCAGCTTTAGGACAATCAGATCAAATTAAGTGTTAATGATTTTATCCTTTCACATATCATGGCTCCCTTGCGACTTACTACCTGTTACTACCTGACTGGGATTATGAATTTATCGGTAGTTTAACCGACATTTCCCAAATTAGTTCTCTTCAAAATAGTCGGGAAAGGCTCCTTGATCTGATCTTAGTTAGTGACAAGGCTGCAAACTGGTCCGGAACCGAACCCCTGAGAACCGGGTCGGTTCGGCTTTTTTGAGGTTCGCGAACCGGACCATGAACCTGGCGCCTGACACGTTTGACACCTCGAACCTGAACTCGAAACGGACCACTTATTCGGTTCGGTTCACGGATTTAACATGCCTAATGAGAGTTTTCGAAATTCGACAATAAATGACATAACGTCTGATGTCAATCATCATCGTCAATAAATGACACAACGTCTGATTGCGAAGACGAGAAGTTTATGATAGCAATAAACAAATATCAAATATAAAATGTGTGAATGATGTTATAGATTCCTTTTAAAGTTGTCCAAGATTACATCCTTCGACAAATGTTTTTGAAATTTTTGAAAAGTCATAATAACGAAGACTTAAAAAATATTGCTTTTACTATAATAGCTGTACCAGCAACTCAGGTATCAGTTAAACGAGCATTTTCAATGCTTAAGCTTGTTGTTACACAACCGATAATAAAAAAATAAAACAATATTGTCGGACAGCTACATGACTCGAACACACAACCCCCAGTCTAGGAGACAAGAACTTCCTGCACAACACCATCACAGAACCTGAATTCTGTCGTAAAAAATCAACTAGAAAAACCAAACACCGATAGCAAAGACAGTATGATTGAATAAAATATTGAAAAATAATAAAAGTAACATGTTACTACTCGCCGAAAACGATTACAAATGTGTATGATTACTCACGATTTACAAAAGTATGTATATAATGGCCTGATCTCTGTTGAGGCTATTGTCCCCGTTAATCACCTACCCGTTAGTCACTACCTGTGTGAAGTGTTTTCGCAAGACCTATTTTCTCGAACTTTACCTTTATTTTTCTTCAGTCGACTGGTTATTTCTACCTTTATTTTCGGACATTGAGTCTGCAGTTAAAGCGTTTAATTAAGTTCTATACTCTGCTTTTGAGTTGCGTGTTCCAGAGGATAAGGTGTCTCCATCAACAAAACCGTCTTGGTCAACTTCGCACGAGTCGTACCTTTAAGACAAGAAATCCAGACTCCTAAAAAATATCAGTAAGCCGATTCCTCGCTTGACTTTGCGCTCTATTCTTCTCCTCGTTCTTAATTTCTCACCACTAATAGCCGATGTTACACAGTCTACGTCTCACAATGCAAGATCAATTTCCGTAATGATCCGAAACATTTCTCATTTGTTAACTCCAAACGCAAGTCGAATGCATTTTCCACTACTCTTCACCATCGGAACATAATAGAATCTTCCGGACTTAATTTTGCTCATTTCTATGCCACAATTTTTCAGTCGACCTACTCATCACAGTTCTACAACTCTTCTACTTCATATCCCTACCCTCCACCTCGCGCGAATAATATTTTTGTTTCCGAGTTTGTAGAAAGTGATGTTTTGCATACACTATCACCGATTGACTTATCTTTCTCGGCTGGTCCCGTCTATGCCCCAAGTTGTGTTAACTTTGCTGAATCTTAAAGTTCACCCATTTCATATCTGTTTAACCTGTCTATGAAACAGTCTTGTCTCCCACTGATTTGGAAAGAATCATATAAATTAAATCCTGAAGGACTTGTTAAATAAAAAAAATATTTTTATTCGACCGAAGCCGACACGTTTTTCGTTTATTGAGTCAAAATCAGAACTAAAGTAAATGACAATAATTTGGACCTAATAA
>JAWNNM010001846.1:0-28755 GCA_035044965.1 Lordiphosa andalusiaca
CACACGACGAATAAACACAACACATCGACCAACTCTTGTCGGATTTACCCGTTACGCAGCGGATTTAATGTTCTAAAGCCTCTTCTTATGTTTAACAACAGAGCAATAACCTTAATGTGAATATTTCAACACTTTGTTAGCAATCAAGACATGCGGCTCCAAAAATAATGCTTCGTTTTTTATAACCTTTGTAACTGTTGTGTCCACTCTTGGTTCGGAGACCTGGTAACCAACCTCGCCTTCCTTTCTGAACGGAGGAAGCTCGCCGTATGTGATGGTGATCGTTTGGGCAGTTGATCTGCCCTTGAATTTTCATGCCGAGTAAAAAAAAACAACATCGTCCGTCAGTCCGTCCGATCTATCACAACACGTTCAATAGGTTGGTCCCAATGAGGGATTGACAGATGTAGCCTATTCGCTCCCCTTCTTTGCTTTCGCTTAGCCGTTGGAGCACACCAGGGCCGACGGTGTGATGCCCTAGTTAACAATAGTCCCGAGAGTCACATTTCTGCGGTCCCGACCCGGGCCAACTAACCTTATCCTCCTTTTCCCCTTCCAGCACCCCACCTACGAAATATCTAAGCACGCAAGTCTCTATAAGTTCTCACATTCTCATTATGATTTTTATTAAATATAAGAAAGGACAGAGACACATTGGCTCCGAATACGCGTCACAACCCGAGTTAAGACTTACGTTGCCTCAAGAGGACCCCACACTCTATGGGCTCATGCGTAAAAAAAAGCGTGCAATAACTGAAGGACTTACATAAAGACAATAAAATTTGAACTGTTTGGGGTGGGCTGGGCAAATCTTTGGCCTGCACTTTTTGCTTTTATTTCATTATATAAGTTAAAAACAATAACATTCACAAAGCCATAAAATAAAGTAAAACAATAACAACTCCTAACACGCGCATCCGCCTACGCAAGTTCAAAGCCCCAATCTACGGAAACCCTATATGCTGACTCCAGGTCTACAGCGCTTCCCGTGGGAATCGCTAACGCATCATAAGGCGACGAAAATGTTGTGCAACTGCAGCAGCGCAGCAACTGCAGCAAAATGTGTTGGTTGGCAAGTTGAGGGTTTATTAGGTCCAAATTATTGTCATTTACTTTAGTTCTGATTTTGACTCAAATAAAGAAAAACGTGTCGGCTTCGGTCGAAAAAAAAAGAAGTAAGTTCTCTGAATAGGACGTTCCTTTCAAACCATCGAGAAGGCGGGCGTCACCTGCGCTGCTGCAGAAGTTTTGCACTTGACAATCCCACGATACAGACAAGGCTCGGATTACCCAGCTAGCATTCGCGGCCCCGCTGAAATTTTCGTGGGAACTGTGCATGGAGTATTTTCAGCTTTATGTAAGACTTGTAATTGGCCTTGATTCTCCACATCTATAAAAAAAAGAAAGAAATCAAGTTACCATTCTTGTTTGATCTGACAAGTCTTATGTTTAAAACAAGAAAGAAAGTCGGTCAAGCCGGACTATAGCATACTCTGTACCAACGAATTCATTTTTGGAGTTGCTCAAGACAGCAATGATGACTTCAACACAGCACTGATTGGTGCAAACAGATACAGCGCTGCACGGATGGGCGGCGCATCAGACTTTGGAGCTGCTCGCCACGGGAATGATGTCTTCAGCACTCCAATGGGTGGTGTGAACAGACCAGGCGTTACATGGAAGCGCGATGCAACTACTGGAGATGCCCAATTCCGTAACAATGTTCAAACTGTACAGGGTGAGTCTGATATTGGTACAACAGGGCTGCAAGGTTGTGGTGCATTCGAAATAGGTAGTATGAAACGCCGTTTTAGAGGTGATAAATTTATTGATCTGCCTTCATTCGATGAGAAGCCAGAAGACTGGCCTTTATTCTTTATTCTTATTTGGGTACTCCAACTTGGAAAATTTATTAAGGCTCCAAAAGAGCTTAAAAGGTCCAGCAAAAGAAGAGGTTTCGGGAATATTAATTAACCCGTTACATTTTTATCCATATCCTGATATAAGACATTTTAAGGACTGGACAGAGAACGTAGCGAATAATATAACTCGGTCTGTACTATCAACTGCATCAAGCCAGCAACATAAGAACAGTGTCAACCAAATGGTAGTGATGCAAACAAACACAAATGATAATGGAGATAAACCAACTATCAGATGCTATGAATGTCAGGGTGCACACATGAGATGCTACCGATGTTTAGGATTCGGCCACCATTCCAGAGCGTGCAATAGCGAGTACGACCGATCAGACTGCTGCCTGAAATGCGGGAAGCCCAATCATAAGGCGAAGGACTGCAAAGCGGAACCCGAATGCTATCTCTGCATGGCAGCAGAGGTACTGCTAAATGATCAAAGGGAAAACACATTCAGTAGAGCGGACACGGGGTACAAGATTGACCTAACATACATAAGCAGCAGCCTAGCTGCGTCATCTAACTGGAAAGTCAGCTAGGTCTTCACGCTGAGCGATCATCAAGCCATAATAACTGAAGTGAAACTTGCCAGTCAAACAACCAAGATCACCAGGAAGGGCGGCTACAAGCAGGAAACCCTAGACCAGGAGGTATGCTTACTTTTCCTTGAGGACCTAAGCTGCGCTCAGACGATTACAGCTGATCACCTGACTGAGGTGATAATACGAGCAATCAACGCGTCAATGCAAAAAAGAAACCCCGATTACGGAAATAGACGTCCAGCCTATTGGTGGTCTGAAGAGATTGCAACCATTAGAAGCAATTGCCTGAGAGGCAGAAGAGTGGCACAGAGATCCAGAGGCAGAGATTCCTTTGCCAAAAAGGAAGCACTCCATAAAACTGCCCGACAGCAACTAAAAAAGGCCATAGAGGCTAGTAAAAAACTTTGTTTTCGACAGCTTATCGAAGAAGTATACAGAAACCCATGGGGATCCACTTATAAGCTGGTCATGAAAAAGATGAAGAGGAGTAGTACGCCTACGTGCCCCATACTAGTCCAAAGAATAGTGGGGCAGCTATTCCCAGACCAAGGGACGATTGTCTGGCACCGCAAAAACGACCCAAGAGACAACACCATTATGGCCATCACCGAAGATGAACTCCTGGAGGTATCAAAAATGACAAAGAACGAGAAGTCACCGGGACCCGTTGGCATCCCAAACAAGGTGCTTAAAATGGCTATTCGGGAACACACCACCGTGTTCAACGAGCTGTATACAAGGTGTCTGCAAGAAGGACTTTTCCCTGACCAATGGAAAAGGCAGCGGCTGGTTCTACTACCCAAGCCAGGAAAGTCGACTGATGACCCGACAGCGTACAGGCCACTTTGCATGCTGGATACGGCAGGAAAAGTACTGGAGCGGGGGATCGCCAACAGGCTCGAGACGTCGATTGAAAGCCGGGGAGGGCTGGCAGCAAGACAGTACGGATTTAGAAAGGCGAGATCAACAATTCATGCAATCCAGCAGGTCGCTTCAATCACCGAGAAGGCAATTGAGGGCACAAGATGGCTTCGAGGAACAAAGGAGTACTGCCTAGTAGTAACGCTGGACGTACAAAACGCCTTTAATTCGATAAAATGGCCGAATATTGTAGGAGCACTTCGTCGATTCGAAGTCCAAAGTTACCTGCTGGAAATCACGAAAAGTTATTTTACCAACAGAGTGCTACAGTACGACACCGAGTCCGGACCAAAACAAAAACGGATCACAGGAGGAGTCCCTCAAGGATCCGTACTGGGCCCCCTGTTGTGGAATGTGGCATACGACGACGTCCTCCGAATACAGCTGCCCAATGGCTGCACCACCGTGGGATTCGCAGATGATGTGGCATTGATAGTGGTGGCCAAGCACATAGCCGAAGTCAAAATAGCAGGTAACGAGGCTATCAGGATAGTGTGTGAGTGGATGACTCAAAATGGACTCAGACTCGCTGAGAAAAAGACGGAAGCCGTGCTCATAACCAGCAGGAAGACAGTTGAAACAACCAGCATACGAGTAGGAATTGCCACAATCCATTCCAGCCCATTCATCAAATATCTGGGCGTGATGATAGATCGGAGGCTAACGTATGGCGCGCATATGCGTTATGCAAGCAGAAAGGCTGCTACTGCAAGCGTGGCGTTAGCTCGCATAATGCCATGAGGCAGCACTTGTGGTGGCTGGCATGATCGCTATTGACCTACTGGCAAATGAGAGAAAGCCCCTGGCTGCGACCGGAGAACATCACAAATGGGAGGCGCATAGCTACAATTAAACTGTGGCAAAAAAGGTGTAACCAAAGTACAAACGGACGTTGGACGCGACGCCTTATCCCGAACATAGCCGTATGGCTAAACAGACGACATGGACAGTTGAATTTCTATCTAACGCAACTGCTGACAGGACATGGGTGCTTCAAACGTTACCTCTGGAGGTTTAAGCACGTGGACGACCCTACCTGTACAGACTGTCAGGGGGTCATGTAACCTGGTGAGCATTATGCTTGTCTCGGAAGAGAATTGGTCTGCAGTAAGCAATATGGCCACAATAGTTTACCAAAAACTGCGCCACGCCGAATGTCCAGCCAATTTGAATACATAGGAGAGAATCCAAGATGAGCCTGGCGAAGTGATACCGAAAGGCAGTTCCGCCGGGAAACGGGATAGATGGCGGTAGTTTAGTGCGGTTAGAGTCCCACACTTCAATCACAGTTTGGCAATTGAGTTGGATTTCGATGCTTCTACCGTCCAAAAAAAAAAAAAAAAGGGGTGCATCCATGTTTCAAAAATGTAAAGCATTTATGAATGCCAGTATCAATGAGAGATGGTCGACCGTAAAGAGACTAAACTTGTGTTATGGCTGCCTGCGCTTTGGCCATAGCTTAAATAATTGCAAGAGTAAGCGTGAATGTAAATTAGATGGCTGTAAATCGAATCATAGCCGTTCTCTGCATCAGGGAAAAAGTGCCAGCAGCACTAATGTCACACACATCGACAGTTTGCATCAGACAACTACAGCTACAAAAGATTCAGAGATGCCAAATAAAAGCGCAGAAAATATACACACTATAACAGCTAACACCTCGAAATTATTGGTTAAAGTCCTGCCAGTTGAGGTCACTGGCCCAAATGATTCGATTATTCAAACCTTTGCCTTTTTAGATGAAGGATCCTCAGCAACATTGTTCAGCGAAGAGTTGGCTAAAAGTTTGGGTGTGGACCAGGCAAAACGGAACTTGTCAATTAACTGGATTGACAATCAAACAAAACAAGTTCCATCAATGAGATGCGAGCTGCGAGGCCGAACGGCTGATAGCATCAAAGGTTGGATGGATTTAACTGGTAATACAGTTCCCAAACTGGAACTTCTTTTGCAGTCGTTGAATGCGGAAAATATTCATGCTAAATATAAACAATTAAAAAATTTACCAATCAAAGGATATGGTGAGGCTAAGCCAATGTTAAAGTCCCAATAAAGCCTTTGGAATCGCATGACATGGCCAGAGCACGGAGAATTCTAAAGGAGTCCACGAAACTATTAGATGGTGCATATGAAACAGCTCTCTTATGGTCTGAAGATGATGTTCGCCTACCCGCTAGCTATCAAATGGCACTAAAACAACTACAGACAATCACTAAAAAGATAAACGGAACTGATCAGGAAGAAGAATACGAAAAGGATGTAATGAACTTTAAAGAAAAGGGATATGCCGTAAAGTTGTCAGCTGAAGAAGCAAGTAAAGTCAGCCCACGCACTTGGTATCTGCCACATTTTGGGGTATATAACATAAATAAGCCAAAGAAGATGAGACTTGTGTTTGTCGCGGCAGCAATGGTTGACGGTATCTCATTGAAAACAAAATTACTTAAGGGACCAGATTAAAATCCGTCATTGATCCAGATCTTGTTTCAATTTCGTCAAGGAAAAATTGCCGTATGCGCAGACAATAAAGAGATGTTCTTGCAGGTTAGAGTCAGAAAATAAGATCAAGATTCTTTAAGATTTCTATCGAAGCAGAGCAATTCAAGTGAAGGGGCTGAAATCCCTTGTTGTGCTCAATACGTAAAAACCCTGAACGCTCATAAGGCTACTGAAAACAAAGAACCAGTAATGAAGGCTATATTATCAAAACATTGGCCTTGTTCACCAGCACAAATCGATGACAGAAAATTAATAGTAGTAATAATAGTAGTAATGATTAGTAATGAACTATTGTAACATGCAATCTGATTGCAAATTTTTGAGATAAGGATGGATAAACAATACACAAGAACTCAAACTATCGTTTGATATCAACAACATGACTTCACCGCATATTATTTTTTACAAATAATTCCTAGTAGATGATTTTTGATGATTGATTTTTGATGTTTGATGTATGCTGGTGAACAAGGCCATTACGAAGATGATTATGTGGCAAGTTTCTCATCAGAAAAGGAGGCATTCGAAGTAAGTGATGAAGTTAAGGCAATACACATGAAAGCAAATTTCGATTTGAGATGTTTTATATCCAACTCAGAGAAAGTCCAAGTCCTTAAAAATGCGAAAAGCAACAAAAATTTACAATCTAGTATTTCTGTTAAGATGGACGGAAAAACAATTGACAAAATTTTACGAATGTACTGGGTAAATCAGCAAGATGTATTTGTCTTTGACTTGAAAATGGACCGAGTCGATCCAGAAATTGTAAATGGTTCTAAATGTCCAACAAAGTGGCAACTGTTGAGCCTAATCATGTCAGTTTTCGATCCATTGGGAATGCTGGCGGATCTTTAAATTTATGCCAAAATCTTCACTGCAAAAACGGGAATGATTTGATCCCAGAATCATTGATCAAACAATTTAAGCAATGGATGCAGCAACTTAAGAAAGTGAAACAGTTTAAAATAGATCGCTGTTACTCACTAAACATTTTAGGTCAACACGCTAAGATAGAGCTTCATGTTTTTGTCGATGCTTGTGAGCAGGCCTTTGCAGCAGTGGCATACTGGAGGATCAGGTTCGGGGATAACATTGAAGTGTCATTCGTTGCAGGCAAGACAAAATGTGCGCCACTTAAATTGTTATCAGTGTCCAGACTTGAACTACAAGCTGCTGATTTGGGAACGCGATTGAAGAACTTGATATTAAAAAACCACGAGGTCTTAGCGGACAGAAATATATTGTGGTTAAATTCACAAACAATCCTTGCATGGATCCGCTTAGACCAGCGACAGTATAAACAGTTCGTAGCTCATCGGATAAGTGAGATTCTCGAAACTACAAAAAAAAATGATTGACGCTGGGTTCCAACTCATTTAAATATTGTAGATAAAGCCACTTAAACTTATAAAAATATCAACTATTAACCGCAAACTATCTGGATCACTGGACCGTCTTTTCTAAGGCAAGACGAAAATTAATGGCCGTCTCATGAGAATTTTGGACCTCCACAAGAAGATTTTATTGAGAAACGAAAGATCTGTACAACAATAAAAGCAATAACACTGATAGAAATCGAACGATTTTCGAACTATCACCAATTAAAGCGAACTGTTGCTTGGATGCTCAGGTTTATACAAATCGTCCGCAATGCAAAGGAAGTCAAAGCATCATGATGCATCAGGAGAACTCACATGCACAAGAATTGCGACTTGCCAAGTACACATTGTGTCGGATTATACAATCTGAAATATTTGAAGAGGAGATCAATATATTGCAATGTGGAAACACAATTCCCAAAAGCAGCGCTATATATTCATTGTCACCTAAGCTAAATGAGGATGGAGAAATGGTTGTTCATGGCAGACTCGATAACGCTTCAATCTTACCGCAAATAGCTCTCCAACTCATAATACTTCCAAAGAAACACATATTGACCAATCTGATAATCCAACACTATCACAACATTTATCATCATCAAAACAATGAGTTGATAGTGAACGAGATTTGCCGAAAATTTTTGATAATAAATTTACGTAGCACCGTAAATCGTTTTAAAAAGTCTTACCAATACTGTAGAAACTGGTATGCGAAACCAAATCCAACTATAATGGGACAGCTGCCAATAGATCGGGTTACGCCTTACAATCGTCCCTTCACATTTACTGGTCTTCACTATTTTGGACCAGTTATTGTCAGCGTTGGAAGGCGACATGAAAAACGATGGGTCGCTCTATTTACTTGCTTAACGATAGGGCTGTCCATTTGGAACTAGCAGGAGACCTATCCACTGATGCAACAATTTTACTAATCAGACATTTCGTTAACAGGAGGGGAATCCCGAGTGTGATAACATCTGACATGAGCACTAACTTTATAAGCGCTGACAACGAACTAAGGAAAGTAAAGGATTTATTCGACTGGGAATATATTAAGGCGAATTTATCCTCTAAGAACATTCAATGGAAATTCAACTGTCCGACCAACCCAAGCTCAGGAGGTTGTTGGGAGCGGCTAGTACAATCCGTAAAGCGCGTACTGGCCGTCACTTTAAAGAAGCGAGCTCCCAGAGCAGAAACCCTGACAAGTCTGCTTATAGAAGCTGAAAATATTATAAACAGCATACCGTTAACCCATGTTCCCATTAGCATTGATGAGCCCAAACCTCTTACACCAAATCGCTTTCTATTGGGTACAATGAACTCGACACAAGCACCAGACGAAAGTGGTAATATCAGTCACAGGAAACAATATCGCATAGCGCAACAGATAAAGGATTATTTTTGGAGACGTTGGATTAGAGAGTATCTGCCTACATTGACTAAACGAGCGAAGTGGTTTGCTCCTGTAAAACCCATCAAAGCCGGAGATGTAGACTTAATTTGTGATGAGAACCAACCAAGAGGAAATTGGAGAAGAGGTGTTGTCATTCGTCCAGTGCAAGCCAAGGATGGGCAAGTTCGAATTGCAGAGATCCAAACATCATCAGGCATCTTAAAACGACCTATTACTAAACTTGCTATACTTGATGTATTGGGTAAAACGTCCTAGTCATTTTACGGTGGGTGGAATGTTGTAGTTAGTAATTTTTTTTTGAACATTTGAAATAAAAACGGCCTCTTGAATGCACTGGCTAGCAGCCCTGACAAAATATTACCTGGCCATCCCTAAGTTGGTGATCGATTATGAACCGGAAGCAAGTTGGCAGGCCGAGAGAAATGAACTGTAATTGGGAGATAAGAACGATTGTGAGCAGAATATTAATTAATAAACAAACCTACAGTTAAACTAAAATTAAATAAATAAACAAACGATTCGAACTGTGTAAGAATCATCGAATTTTATTTGTTTAGGGCCAAAACAAAACATTCCATTTTGCGCTTGGGCTCAGGTAATCGCTTCTTACGGTGTTTAAGCTTCCTTATGCTTCTTTTAACCTGGCATCCACATGTTTTTTTAAGCTCATAGTGGGTGTTAACATGACGCCAAGGCATTTAAATTCCGAAAAAAATTCAACAGTCTCCATATGAAGAACCATCCATGTTCAACTCCATTGTGTGTTTCAAATTCCTCCGATAGACCGTTACCTGTCCAAATTGCTCACGGAGATCTTACGTATACGATTTTTATTAGTATGATCATATTCGTTGATCATTCGTTGCAGCTTGTATAGGGGGAGTCCTCTAGGACTACACAATCGAAAGCAGCCTTAAAAGGCATAAGCATTCCGTTTTTCATGGAATTTTATTTGGATTATCGATGCCAGATTTAATATCCCATCTACCTTCGAGTATCCACGTCTATCTTGTAATGTACACCTGTACCGTTCCACTCTAAAGCAGAATAAAATGACCCCGATGACAGCCAACAGTGGTATAGGAACCTGCACCAAGTACGGCTCTAGCTTTGGGTGTACTCCAAAGAACCAGCAGTAGCACATATGACCTTTCAACATCCCTATGCACATAGACGTTAACATGTACTGGCCTTAGACAAGGCATATGTAACCACCCTGTTCCTTCAGACGTGGGCTGGATGTTTACTTCTCACAAAAGTCGAGCGGGATATCTGGTTTTAACGACTATCAAAACAGCCTGTGGGGGGTTTTTGACTCTGTGACTAAGCAACACCCACGCATATAAATAATATCCCTATTGCACTTTGACACAATAAAAGAAGTTCAAAAGAAAAGATTGTTTGTATTACCACCAACTCCTATGTAAGCTAGCCTGATGTTCTGGCTGCTGCGCTCTTAACCCACACTACCGACGATTCTTCCATTGCGCGATAATTTGGAAAAATCCCAAAGTCAATTACGACGTCTTCTTCACACCTTACATTACTTTATAAGGAAAAGGGTTCAGATTCAATGATCCATAATAATATTACATTTATTCATTTAAACTTAACCAAAAATAAACTTAACCAAAAATATTACATACAATTAAATTGTCCCTTCACTTAGGCCAAGAGAGGCCCATTGCGATACAATATATAATATATTCCCTACTTAAACCAGGGGGGGTTCCTTCCGATTAAACCATTGTGAAATCAGTAAAAATTTTGGTAGAGACGGAATCTCTATCTCAGATAGTTCCGAGAGGTTGAGTAGAAAGGGGTGGCCAAGTGTGTTGAGTCTCCTCCTACTAAGTCCTGGGCAGTGGCATATAAGATGCGGTAATGTTTCCTCTTCTTCCTCACTCTTGCAGGTTCTACAGAAGTCGTTGTAAGTGACGCCCAAGCATGCTGCGTGTCTACCGATAAGGCAGTGACCCGTTAGGGCTCCTCCTCCTGGTTTAAGAGTCGAGTGCCCTTAAAGCTGCTTGACTGTCTGAGTAGATGTATATATTCCTTTCCTGGATGGCCACCAGTTCTGCTTGGTATACGCTGCAATGGTCAGGGAGTCGGAAAGATACTTCCATATCTAGGTCGGCGGAGAAAACTCCCCCTCCTTCTTTGTTGTCTAGCTTAGATCCATCAGTGTAGATGTTAATGGCATTAGCTCTGCTATGTGGTAAGTTCTCCCAGTCGAGTCTACTAGGGATATTGACGTCATAAAGTTTCTGGAATGACGTCGTAGGTATGCAGTAATCTGTAACGGCGGGAACCGCGGTTTGATGGCTGAGTATGGTTGAGTGTCTCGAGTTGCCCGCGTTCCAGTCTTCAGACTCTCTTAACCTCAGGGCTGTGATGCTCGCTATCTTTTTTGACGTTAAGTCTAAAGGAAGAATATGAAATATGGTGTTAAGCGCCTCCGTTGGGGTGGTTCGGAGGGCGCCGCTCATGCATATTTCCGCACTTCTCTGTAATTTATGTAAGGTGTTCAGGACTGATTGTTTCCCGAGTGCTGGCCACCATACTAAAACTCCATAGAGCAGTATGGGACGTACTATGGCTGTGTATAGCAAATGAACAATTACTGAGGAAAAACCCAATTTTCGGCCTATCGCCTGCTTGCATGAAAAGAGGGCAATGTATGCCTTCTTTACTCGCTCTTTGACATTGTCATGCCAATGTAGTTTCCTGTCCAGAACTACGCCCAGGTATTTGGCATTGTTTTTGAACTCCAGACTTAAATTGTTAAGTCTAATAGAGATAAGGACCGGAACTTTGTATCTCCGTGTGAAGAGGACTAGTTCCGTTTTTTTCGGGTTTACGCCCAAACCGCACTCAGAAAGTTTCGCCAATGCGGTCTGCATAAGGTCGCATAAGGTTTGTGGAAAGCTTCCACATTTGAAAATGACAATGTCGTCCGTGAGGCGCAGCAGTTGGTTGACTACAACGACCCAAAGAAAAGGGTGGAGAGAACACCCCCTTGCGGAGTGCCTCGATGGACGAATCTGCGAGCGGACGCACCACCAAGGCTAGAATTCACTGCTCTACTTGAGAGCATCAGGTTGATGAATTCCACCGGCACGTCCACTCCCACAGACGCCAAGGCAGAGGTGAGGGCCCCGGTTAGGACATTATTAAATGCACCCTGTATGTCTAGGAATGCTGCCAGAGAGTATTCTTTTATTTCTAGAGATTTTTCAATCTTCGAAACAAAGGAGTGTAAGGCAGTTTCGGTGTATCTCCCTTTACAGTAAGCATGTTGTGTATTTGCTAGAAGGGATGGGTTGATAGTCTGCCTTAGATGGGCGTTAATTAATCTTTCAAGTGTTTTGAGAAGAAATGAGGATAGGCTTATTGGCCTATAGTCGCTGGGTTATGCATGTGAGGCTTTAACAGCTTTGGGTATAAATAACACTTTAGCGTCCCTCCATTTTATAGGTATATAGCTCGCCTTAAGGCAGCTTGTGAAAATCGTATATATCCACGACGTGGTGTGCTCCAAAGAGTTTTTTAGCTGTGCTGGAAATATATTGTCTGGCCCTGGTGATTTAAATGGCTCGAATGTATCGATGGCCCATTTAATTCTGGCCTTTGTAACGATTTCGCTACTGTTTAGTCTTACAAGGTTTGGTTGCCTAATTATCGGTTGTGGAGTGCTAGAACATGCTGAAAAGTGTGTGGTCAGCAGGAGATCCAACGATTCCTCACTGGAGTCAGTCCAGGTTCCGTCTTCCTTTTGTAAGAGACCTGGCGAAACAGGTGATTTGGCCAAGATCTTCCTAAGACGCGATGCGCCAGAAGTTGATTCTATAATGCTACAGAAAATAGCCCAGGAGGTGCGTTTAGCATTTCTTAGGGCTTTTTTATATATACTGAGTTTTTTCTTGTATAATTCCCATGAGGTGGTATGGACATTATACTTGGCTGCATTGAAGGTAAGTCTGCAATCCTTTCTAAGTTTATCTAGTTCGGTGCTCCACCATGGAGGTTTGTAAGTGGATTTTTGTTTTCTAGGGGGACAGGCCCTGTTGAATGATTTAGAGTACGCACTGGTAAGCGTGTTGACCAGTTCATCTATTTGCTCCTCGGTGTTTGGTGTAAACGGCGGAACGGATTCAATATTTTTTGTTAAAAATTTATTATAAGTTACCCAGTTGGTTCTTCTAAGATTTTGGAAATTCAGAAAGTAGCCAAAGATAATTCAAAACAATTCAAAAATTAAAGAATAATGTAGATTCATGAGTTGTGTGGCTTATCAACATATGAGAAATAATGATAGGTTTAACTAAAAATATTAGAAAAGCATAATGGTTCTAAAACGTATATATATAAGTATGTACAGGCACGTTAAAGTTAATCATGATAAGGTAATTCAATCAAAATCATTAATTTTAAAAATAAGAAAGGTTATTTCAATTCACTTGTTGCTTGAAAATACCAAAGAGAAATTTCAAGAAATCCATAAGGGTTAATGCTGCTCACAGCTGATCACAAAACAAGAAATATATATGTGCATGTTCACACAACAACAAATCAAATTTGAATGTTGTTGCTGTGGGTTTGATGGCCGTCGTGCTTCATACAAAATAAAAATACTTTTATTTTACATTGTCCTCCTACGCGTTTCGGTGCATTTTGCGCCTTCCTCAGGGAGCCTGCATTTTATTTCTTTCGTTAAATACAAATAAACATTAACATAACATTTCATACATACATTCATTACAATTTTTCCCAACACACTAATTTCTCTCCATCCAGTTTTTTTTTATTGTTTTATGTCGTCCCATTATTTTTGTTTTGTTTTCTAAAGTGTTTAGTTTGTTTGTTTTCAGCGATAGCCGCCGCGTACATGTAGTTGATTTGTTCTATGTCTTCTTTGTGGTTTACTGCTCGCTCTCCCCGTTGTTGTATGCGGAGGCTTTCCAGTGTCAGTCTCGTTCTCTCTCTCTCTTTTCTATGTCCAGCACTTTGACGTTCTTAAAATCAGCTGTGTGTCCAGATGTTGTGCTATTGCTGTGCTTGTCTTGTTGTTTTTCGCATCTGCTATATGCTCCGCTATCCTGGTCGCAAGCGTTCGTTTTGTCGTCCCAATGTATACGCCGCACAGTGGCCGGATTGGCGAATTTTTCGTTGCAAAAATCAATTTTTGATGGTCGATTTTTTTGAGGAGATTAATTTTATTCAATAAAGGGAACCCCAGATACGCCAAAAAACTTTGGTTTATAGAAATTGGTGAATTGGTTTGGTTTTTACAGTTGTTCAAAGTTGAACAATTTTTCAAAGTGCAGAATTTTTTGTTTTTTTGGTTTCAACTGTCAATTTTGTGAGCCTGTAAAATCCAAACGGTAAAACCAATTTAAAATTGGTTTATTTTTTAAGTAGATGCATAAATTCCTTATGTAAATACATTAAACAACTTTATTATATCTAAGTTGAAAGATCAACATTCAAGTCTTGGGTAAACACTATTTTTGGTTTAGTTTTAGAGATTTGATAGACTCGGAAACATCAATTTCACCCGATTCAGTTGTTTCGGAGCATACGTATTATGTATTAGTCTATTTATTAACGTATTGTAAAAGAATCAGCTGCCACAACCTGCCCCCTTAGACGTTACATTGATATTTGCGATTTAATCTACAGGTAAATAATATTTGGGAAGAACAAGAACAAACGAAGAAGAAGAACGTTGCAGGCAAAATTTTAAAGCGTATTTTATGATTTACTGAGATAGGTAAAACATAATATTGGTAGTTACAATTGGCCTTTTCTGATTTTGCGCTTTACAACTAGCAAGTGGGTGGATTTTTTACCTACTCTCGAGTGATCCTTTCAACAGGTACTAGCTATGTTTATAGTTGCTCATTGTGTTTTGATGGTGTTGTGAATTGTTACTTAATATTGCGTAACCCTTTCAAAAGGATTTAGTTTTTTTCAGACCATGTAGTCATTTTTTTACCTGTTGCTACCTCTGTTCCTTGTGTACATACTTATAAAGGGCTTACTCCAGTAAAGGGAGATTATACCTACAGACTACAATCTAAATGGAAATCAGCAAATCGGACTGAGGAAAGATTTATACAAAAAAACTCGATTTGGCTTGATGGATTTTCTTGTTTCGAAGGTAATGACGAAATACCCAGCACTTGTTCCCAAGAATTCAAAAACAAGGACTACAAAATCTATAGATATGCGAACACGTGCAAAATATCGCGACATCAAGAAAATACAGACCTTTTCAACATGTTGTCTGCCTCTGATCCTCGTATCTCATCTCTCAGACACATCAGGACACTCGCGGAATCAACCAACGAATATTCCCCAGAAATATTAAGACTATTAAGCAGTAATGATATGAATACCTATACTGACAACATTTTACAAGAAAATTAACCATTCCCAAGTTAGAAGTAATTTTGTGTGAAAATATTTTTTTTAGCAAGTACAAATTAACTTGTTATACATTTTTTTTAATTTTTAATATTATTAAATCTTAATTTTTAATAAATAAATTTTAAAAAATGAAAATACCTAGAATTTTTCACACAATTTTTTCAGAGTATTAAATTATCAACTTTGTCAGTCGATCCCGAGTCCCCCTGTTAACCTACAAAGATGAACGTATGCTCATTTTAAAGCTACAGGAATTCTCTATCATCGTCTCCATAAATTTTTTAAATATCTCTTTCCGTTCAAAAGTTACGATTTTTGCAACCCCAAATGCGCGATTCCGGCCACTGTCCGCCGTCGCAAATCTCTCCTTCTTTTCCCTTACACGATATTTCGTAGACCACATTCTGTTGTTGTTCTTTGCTTATGTTGTTTTTTGTGATTGTAAACAGTCTCGTTGTATTCGTGAGGACCTTGTAGGCGAACGTTAAGTTTGAATGTTTTTGCCACCGTACGTTTGCATGTTAATTTGTCCACATAAAGTACGCTAATATAATATATTGGGTCTTTTCTCTCTGTTCGGGTTAAATGCTCTTTGTGAGCTGGTCTGGATAACTATTTTTCCCTAGTATTGTTCTTAATTTTATGTAGATCTCGGGTCTGTATGATGCGTCGCTTAGAGTGTAAGCTTTGTTTATGACGTTCTTGGCTGTGTTTATTTTCTGTGCCGTGGGCTGGTTTGAATGAAAATTCATTTGTCTTCCTGACGCTATGGTTTTTGAGTACCATTTGAATTTTAGTTTTCCGCTGTCTCTTATTAATTCCGTGTCCAGGTATCATATTTTGTTATCCTTCTCTACTTCCATAGTGAACTGAATCCGTGGGTGTTGTTTGTTAAGTGTTTCCAGTATAGGCTTAGCATCTGTTTTCTGTATTATACAAAAATATCGTCCACATATTTTGTTAATTGTTTAGTTTACATGTGTTTCTTCCCTAGTATTACTATAGCATCATCCAGAATTTTGTCAAGTACTGTATTTGCTATGGTCGGTGACATAGGGTTCCCCATAGGCATGCCTATATATATCTGGTTATAAATTACATTTTCATATGCTACATAATTTTTTTCTATTAGTATAAAGTCATAAATTTCATTAATTCTAGTCTTTGGTATGTTTGTGTATTCGGCTATGTCCGTCCATCTATCCATTATATTCGTCATTGCTAATTTTACTGGTATATTTGTGAAGATTGACACTACGTCGAATGATACCAGCACCTCGTCGTCTGTAATTTCGATGTGCGCTAATCTCTCCTTCAATTGTAACGCATTATTTTCTTTGTTTTCATTACGTTATGTTATTACGGTACCACATTACGTTGATCGTAGATCTTCCAATTCAAATTTATTTACTTTCAAATGTGCACAAAATCAATAGATCAAACTCTTGTTTTCTTTTCGTAACTCACCCATCTTTTAAATCCGCCGAAGGCCTTCGTGGTTCTAATGATTCAATGATTTGCTATAGTATGTTTAGACAAGAGCAGATTTATAGAATTTGATCAATTTGACTTTTGCGCAACAAAACATTTCACTCCTTAACATTCCTTTTTCATTGGGTACGCTTTATACGAGATTATGCCATTTTCGAAACTTTAAACTTAACTTAACTCCATTCAAGAAAATGAACACAAGAAAATTACGACTGACTCAAACAAAAAAACAAATATGTACTCAAATTTTAAATTAACTCTAGCTGATTCTTGTATAAACCACTCAATGGGCTGTGGGTGTTTTTTGACCCATTTTCACAACACTTCCACTTTGATTCATATAGCGTTTTGAAGAATTGAAGATCCTGTTGACTTTTTGATGACTTGAACTCCTCCATGAACTTGGGTTCGGGTAATCTTGGACTTGACCTTAACGCGACTTGCTATACTGGATTTATCAGACCTCGTTGTTCTGGCGATCAGCATAGGACAGTGTATGTGTGTATTGTGGGCGGCTGGGCGAAATGATCAGGTGACACAGGGGGCTAAAGCAAACAATGTGGCCAACAGACAGACTCGGCTGACTTTGAAACAGCACTTGGTGTTTCGAGCAGTTGATCGATTGTCTGACGCCTCCGACGTGTTTGGTGCTTTTGTTTATGATGCTGCAGGGGCTTTTACAGCGACTCCCATCGAGCTTGTGGCACCTGCTGCACTAATATGTGGGATTCACCCTTTGACACACGCTCACACTAAAACGAAATTAGTTTTATTTTAGTCTCAGGCGACTCGAGCAGTATTTACCTGTCCAAAACTCTTAGATTTCATCAGTATTTACACAAAGGCGTTAGTCTGAATCACTCCTTTTTCCAACAACAGTTGCCTGGCGCTGCACAATCATAAAAAACGTGGAGGTTATGTATATCTCTTTTTTCAAGCAAATGTAATTGTCAGAAACTTACTCAAAGAAATATTCCTCGAGACCTGTAGCAAATCTCTTCAGAGTATTTATTTTCCAATTTGCGTGTCAAAATCAGCTCGAATGACTAAGATTAAGCCGGATTACTTTCAGTTTAGGCTCGCCTTCAAATTATTTCATAGCTTCTCCTTTAGATGCT
The DNA here is from genome assembly GCA_035044965.1 of Lordiphosa andalusiaca. NCBI lineage: Eukaryota > Metazoa > Arthropoda > Insecta > Diptera > Drosophilidae > Lordiphosa > Lordiphosa andalusiaca. Next base: position 17,716 of record JAWNNM010001846.1, read on the forward strand.
TCTGCTCTCGCCAAAGTCTTGTAGAAAAAGAACGCTGCCAGCATGCAAGCAGAGGATGGCAAGCTCGAGCTGAGAGTGAGAGAGCGTACAGTCGAACAAAGGTTTCTCTCTTCGCTTCCTATTGCGGACAGCTCTGCCACGTAAGCAAATACGGTTGCCACTAAATATAAACTATCGATCAAATTTAAAAATTCTTACATTTGAATCAAGCCGTTATGTTTAAAGTGTGAAATTAAATGGTTAGTCTTTTTAAACCGATCTGAAACACATAGAACGGTAATTGTACATTACAATCTCCTGCGGGTTATTTATATTACTCTTTTTAAAAATTGGAAAGATTATGCTCTTTGAAAAATATTCATCTACTTGCGCGCTGTGATAAACTTCGATGAATGGACCAAAAGTTCGTGGAGTTCAGTGGGCGTATTTTGCAGAAACTCATTGGTAATTTCATCTTCTTCCGGTGCTTTGCTAACTTTTTCTTTGTTGAGTGCACTCTTTACTCATTGGTAATTTCATCTTCTTCCGGTGAATTGTCAGCTTTGGCTTTGTTGAGTGCACTTTTTAGCTCTTCCATAGAAACTGCTCTATCTAATTCTTCCTCCTTCTGCCAGTTCCATTCCTTGGACCATTTCCTCTGACTTCTTTAGCCAGCCTCAACCTTTCATTTACATCTTTCACCGACATTATCCTCATTCGTAAGATTTGCTCGTACTCTGCTTTGCTTACTAGAAATCGTTGCATCAGTTTTGCGGAATTTGCTCAGAGCCGCAAAAACTTCTTTCCGTTTTCAGTTACATTTAGCCGTGAACCACTTTTGTTTAAAATTAACATTTGTGATAAAGGTTGTTTTTGTCGCCGAGTTCTTTAAAAAATTTACAACATCCTCGATAAGCCATTTCGTCTTCGTTTCTTTAAGTAAAGCTTGGTGTACGTCCTTGCTTTGTATTTCCCACTTTAGTTTCGGCAGTAGTTTTAGGCTTTTTGCCGCTGCACAGGTCCCTTTTAAACTAAGACGCAGCTGTATTGTCATGTTGTAGTACGCCACACACATTCATACTCTCTCGAGAGTACCGCACTCTTTCAAGTACGGCTCTCACAGTTTTCTCTTAGCATAAGAAAGGGGGGATGAAATGAGTCTGCCTACGAGCAGAGAGGGCAGTCGGTCAGAATCAATCAAATAAAGCTGACGTGCGATCAAGAGTGGAGATGTGTTGTTTTTTTGGCCACAAAATCAGAAGTGGTTAAAAAATCCAACAAAAATATTGATATTTGAAATAGAAGTTAACAAGTTTTTTCTAGAATCGAAGCAACTACAAAGCGAGAGCGGAATGGCGCCGGTGCAGCGTCTGCCAGAAAGAGACGACAACAGCAGCAGTATCGGAAATAACGGCGGTGCAGAAAATAGATTCACCGAAAAAGACGACGACGAAGAAAACGGACAAGCACAGAACAGCAACGTAAATGACGTCAACTGCAGTGCAACCGCGCCACAAACAGTGGAGATGGCAAATGCCAAGAATATTTTTGATGAACCAGTCGAGAAAAAGCGTTGCGGATGGGCATCACCGGCATTCCAACTGGCGAATGAAATCTTATTGGATTTTACTGGATCTACGAGCGTGAGCAATTGGATTGCTCAACTGGGAAATGTGGCAAGACTGTATGAATTGGACGAGACTCAAAGACACTTGCTGTGCATTAGCAAGCTGAAGGGTGAAGGTTCACGCGGATCCGTCGCGTATTGCAGAGCCGATGGATCATTTGTTGGAGTACCTGCAGTTGGCATACGGAGCCAGGCTATCAAAGGCCGAGATGCGGCGCAATTTCGAAGCACGGTCTTGGCAGTCGGCTGAAAGGCTTGCAGTTTTTTTCGAAGAGAAGACCAGGCTGGCCCGGGACATCAAGATTGATAACGACGAATTGATTTATGGAATCATCATCATCCCAATGAAAAACACACGCGTTCAGGCGCGTGTCCAATTCTTTGACGAACCGGCTGGGATGCTGCGGGCCTTCGCAGAGATACGTCTTCCAGGGCAAGAGGACAAAGACCGCCCATGAGACGCGGTACCGACAGGATTCACAACTGTAATTCGAAGGGGCACTGGGCTAAGGATTGCGGAAAGCCAAAAAGACCGCCTGGATCCTGCTATGGGTGCGGCTCGATGGATCATTTCATGGCGCAGTACTCCCAGAAGAAGGTGGAAAACAAAAATTATTATACAAGGTATTTTAAAACATTTTTTAGAAATGAAACTGATTTATCACTGGTTTCAGAGTGCCACATAGACTCTGGCAGCCCCATTTCATTTATCCAAAATTGACGTACTCCACAAGAATTAAGGCTGGAACCAAATTTTGAAGTTAGTTTTTTACTTAAAAAGCCAATTGAAAACATTTGTTAAAATATTATGTTATATTGCGAAAAATACAAAAAAAATATATTTTAATTTGATTGTGGTGGCTGACGAGTCTATGAGTTACGAAATGGTGCTCGGTAGAGATTCCATGGATGCTTGTGACTTGAATGTTGATCTTAACGCCCTGAAAATGATAACAATTGAGGAAATTTTTAACATGGTTAGCAAAAGAAACAGTTAGTGAGGCAAAGGAAATCGTTAGAAGATCATTAAAAGATAATGCAAATGGCATTGCAACTGTTAATGAGACAGAGGAAATCGTTAGAACACCACTAGAAGATGACTTTGAAAGTGAAATGTTGACGTTGTATAATATTGGGGATGAAATCGATTATAAGACACGAAGTAAATTTACTGAGTTTGCTGGTAAATGACTATGTAAACGCCAAAAGACCAAAAAAACCCGAAACCAGATGTTTGATAAAAATACGAATTGAAAAAGAGAAACCGCTTAGCTGCTCACCGAGGCGGCTATCTTATACAGAAAAAGAAAAGTTGCAGCAAATGCTGGATGAATATCTGAGGGAAGGCATCATTCAGTCAAGCAGTTCAGAATACGCGTCACAGTTTGTACTGGTTAAAAAGCAGACAAAAGATCTAAGACTGTGTATAGACTTCAGAATTTTGAACCAATATATGATAAAAGATAATTATCCATTGCCTTTGATCGATGACTTATTAGACACACTGGAAGGCATGAATGTGTTTACATAGCTTGATCTTAGAAATGGATATTTTTACGTATTTGTTAAAATAGAATCGGTCAAGTTCACTTCTTTTGTCACCCCGTTGGGGCAATTCGAATGTCTAAGAATGCCAATGGGTTTGAAAAACGCATCTTAGGTGTTTCAAAGGTTCGTCAACAGCATATTCGTAGACATGATACGAGATAATAAAATTATATTGTACTATCTTATATTTACCCGCGGCTTCGCTCGCTTTTGCATCAATTTATTATTTATGTATGATGCTGGTAATATTTTTATACTCTGTACCAGAAATACACAGAGTACAATAAGTTTTTGCAAAAGTATGTAACAGCCAGAAGGAAGCATATCTGACCCCGTAAAGTATATATATTCTTGATCACCATCAACGGCCGACTCGATTTGGCCTTGTCCGTATTTCTGTCCATATGAACGCACAGACCTTAAAGAAGGCAAGACGTAGAGGTTCGAAGATTATGGGACAGGTTTGACGTGTATATGCAGGCAGATAAAGCTTAATTTCAATTTTGGACACCTCCCCTCCCGCCACAACAATTTGGAAAAAACGTTATATCCCACCGTTTTAAAGACAGATATTTCGTACGTTTTAGACATATTAACTACTCAACGATATTTATCGATCCGTCATGGGATTGGGGAAGCAACGCTGCTTTGAGCTGCTACTGCAGCATAAAAATGTATGCTGAGAGAATATTCTCTTTGAAAAAGAGAATATTGTTTCGTTATTGTTTAATGTGTGTAGCGTGTGCGTATTGAGAATAAATTATGTTTCTACTCGTGTATAGAGGATGTTGGAGGTCGTGCACTTCTTGTGTTCTTCGGTCTCTGCTCGCCGGATGGGGTGTGGGTTCTTTCCTCGTCCTACTATACTACACTCTAGCACAATAATAAGTGCTCTTTACGGAAACTTACAGATCAAACAAACCGGGATTATTATACAAAAAGATAGGTACCACACATGTTGAGTCGGAGACCACTAGGATGACAAATCAGCTGTTAGGGTATCAATGATGACATTTATACCCTAGTCTATACCCTACTTACCTTGGTAGCGCATTATAAAATTGTATGGCCACCCCTTTGCTAGACCTCTTAACTGATCATTCAACTATTATACATGCTTGTGGTTTCATATTGTACCGGCGACGAACCGACGAAAGATAACTACCAGATCATTTCATAGAAACGTTATAATTCATTTATTACGAAAGTGATAAGACGAGAGATTCATTTGATTTTTCAAGAATATTTCAAAGACGAAAGAAAAGAATATTATATATACACTTAAATTTAGCAAATATTATACTAGAACTTCATTGTTCAAATGGGGATATTCAATATAAAGCAAAATAAGATATGTATGCAACAATTATTGAGGAAAATCAGTAAAACTCCAATCTGCTACTATGCTAACGAGTTTGCTGTAACCCAGGGGAGGTATTCATAAAACAAATATGTATATATCGAACGGTAACTTCAACACATAGGCTTTTCACTTTTTAACAAAGGTTACTCACAGATCAATCCTCGTGCTCGTTGGGCCCATCGGTACGTTGATGATGTTTGCTGTGGACAAGATTAAATTCCAATACCAAACTTATACCACAAATTGGTATAGCCAGCTAATAGTTGTTCAGCATTCTCAGTAGTTAAGCGGGATTTACGTTACTTAAGATATAAGATTCTAAAATGCATACATATTTATGTAGCCAAATGAATAATAACTAGGATGACAAGAAATTAAATTTAAATACAAAAAGAATGAAAATTTAAATATGGCAACGCCACGAATGCAAGAGGGCTCTCTCTACTGAGTGAACCAGCAGGCGGTTCGGGGTGGTAATGCTGCTCTCTTTTGCGCAAACAGGGGCTCCGTTAGCCTTAACGGGGTAAGGGGTGCTCCGCTAGACAAATATGTGCGGGCGCGCAATAATCTCTGCCTCGTAGGCTGCTGTCCGTTGATTTGAGAATCGCCGATGGCTAACAAGACGCTGCGGTTGGACTTTGAGCCACGAATCATGGATCAACCACTGCCACAAGGTATTTCGGAACGGTTGAACGGTTCCGCCAAGAAATTTACAACAGATCTTCTCCAGCCCAACCAAAAGGCCCCGACCGGCCACGCAAGTAAATATGTGTGAAGGCACTGTAACAGAGCGATTTCAGTTAAAATGCACTAAAATAATTTCACCGCAAATATCACCTTGCACACTGAATCAAAGCTTAAACTTTTCACAATCTTTGGGGAAGGCACAGAACTTGAATCCGACTGCCACGTTTTCTTCAGTTTGGTTTTTAGGTTATATAACCTCTTTACGGATCGCGTTTATAGGGTTTAATATAATTCAACTTATTGCAATCAAAATAGGCGTCTGCACTCTGACGACTCTCAAAACGAATAGAACATAAGCCACGCGTCTGCTTGCCTTTGTAGCAACTCGTTGCTAAGCCGCAGAGCAGAGAACCAAAAGTCTCCAATCAAATGCAACGGTAAAAATCGTTTGATCTTTGCCTATTCCTTCTTCCTATGCACCAACAAAAACTGAGAGCTAGCACAGGCAACTGAAAACTTTCCGCCTCATGCACTGCGTAAGAGTAACAGAGACCGAATGATTTTCATATAAATGAGAGAGAAGTGAACTGCACATATGTTGGCGCGCACTCGCTGCCTTTGACTGTTGCACAGTGGGTGATGCGCGTTCAAACGTAAACAAATTTGCCAGCTGGCTCCTACACCACAGTTACTGCCTAGAAAGTCTTACCTTGAATGGAAGTTAACTGAAAACCGACAGCTGAACCCAAATCTTATACTTTGATATCTTTTAGATGATAAACACCCGAAGATTTTCCAGATTCATTGCTTAATTCATAATATGCTGGACTCAATTTTCGAATGACCTTAGCCTTGTTAAAGACCGGAGCCAATTTGGAATTGAACTTTTGCCAGCGTTGCTTTGTGCGAAATTCCTGGCGTACACAGAGTCACCAACTTTCAGTTGCGCCGTTCTGCTGCGTAAATTGTATCTACGAGCATTTGTGTCATGTGCTATTGAAACATTTTCTTTGGCTTTTCTGCGTGCAAGTTGCAGAGCATCAGGCCTTCCTAGCATGGTATCATCGCTCAAAGAATTCAACTGACGAAGAAGCTCGTAGTCCCGACCATTTTGAATCATATTCTGGCCAAAACATAAATAATATGGCGAGAAACCAGTGCTACGATGAATACCAGCTCTTAAAGCTCCGCTAATTTCATCTAGATTTGTATCCCAATTCCCATGATATATACCGATATAAGCTCGAATAGCAGCTAAAACTGATCTATTCAGCCTCTCGCTAGCATTAGCTTGTATATGGCTGTACAAATCTGAGAAATACCAAAACGATTTAAAAACGCTTTAAAATACCCTGACTTAAACTGAGATCCGTTATCTGTCAGGATCGACTCAGGAACACCAAAGGTATAAAACACGAATTTCTCCAAATAATCGCAAATCCTGGCAGATGTAAACTTCTTCAAGGGATGCAAGAAGTGAAATTTAGTGTTATGGTCAACAATAATTAAGAGTCCAATGTTCCCACTTTTTGATCGTGGATACGGCCCTAATAGATCCATGTACAATTTCTGAAATGGCCTCTCTGATGTCATGGGTTTACCCATTGGAGGTCTCAAGACGATATTAGGAACAAAGTGGAACATTTGGACACAAAGTCTCGTATATGCGAAACCATATTAGGCCAAAAAAGAAAACGCTTGACTTTTTCAATCATTTTGCCCGTTCCGCAATGAGCGGCATCTGGAGGCTCGTGAGCACGACGAAGAACGTCGGAAACTAGTCCAGATGGAATCCAAAGCTTCCATGACAACGATTCTTGCACTGCATCGCCATTGGCATGCTCTGTATGTTTGTACACAAACTCATCTACAATCTTGAGGTCGGGTAATCTATTTTGATTCTGCCGTACGCGCTCTATCAGGTCCTTGTACTCAGGAGAGGTAAATTCTTTCGAATCTAAGTCCACAATCGGACCAAGACTCACAAAAGTTTCAACTTACTCGTCTCTCCGCGACAGAGTATCGGCGACGACATTCTGAGAACCCTTGCAATGCTTGATTGAGAACGAAAAGCCTTGTAAGCGGATTGCCCATCTGGCAAGCCTCCCAGAAAGATCTTTCTGCCTCATCAACCACTGCAAGGAAGCGTGGTCAGTGATCACTACGAAATCCTGGCCTTCAATATAGGCTCGAAACTTTTGAATACCTCTTATCACCGCTAAGCACTCGAGTTCGGTGACCGAATAATTGCGCTGCGCCTTTGTTAGCTTGACGGACATGTATGCTATTGGCATCTCTGTACCATCTTCGCTTTCTTGCGCTAGAGCACAGCCAAGTCCACTAAGACTCGCATCGCAAAGCAACAAGAATGGTCGAGAGAAATCCGGCGTACTCAATATCGGGGAAGATGTTAATTTCGACTTTAACAAAATGAAAGCCTCTTCCGCTTGACTGTTCCAGCTTAAAGGCTTATTCCTTTTCAACAGATCAGACAACGGAGCGCTAACCGAAGCATAGTTTTCCACGAATCGTCGGTACCAGCCAGAGAGACCTAGAAATCTTCTGAGTTGCTTGACCGTCGTGGGCACTGGAAAATCATTAATGGCAACTACTTTATCAGGATCGGTCTTCAATTGTCCATTGCCAATAATGAAACCGAGATACTTTATCTCTTTCATACAAAATTTCGACTTGCCGACATTGATCGTCAAGTTTGCTTTTCGTAAGTATCCAGCTATTTCTGCCAACAGAGCAATATGAGAGTCAAAGTCGTCGGAAAGGACTAACAAGTCGTCAAGATAGACGAAGACTCTCGTACGCAAATGGGCTGGAATTACTTGATCCATCAATCGGCATAACGTTTGCGGAGCGTTGCACAATCCGAACGGCATTACTTTATATTGGTATAAAGGCCGATTCGGAATTGGAAACGCGGTGCATTCGCGGGATTTTTCCTCTAATGGGATTTGCCAAAAAGCGTGTTTCATATCCAATCCTGTTATGAAGCGCGCGGATGGAAGTCGACTTGGAATGCCGTCTATGTGAGGTAATGGATATGCATCCTTTCTGGTCCATTTGTTCACCTCCCTTGAGTCTAAACAGAGACGGATTTTTACACCTCGCTTCACCAAGACACAGTTACTACTCCAAGGACTTTTTGATTCCTCAATAATATCTAGCGCTAACATGTGCTCCACTTCGGCAAACATAAGTTTTTCCTTAGCAGGGGACACTGGCCAGTGACGCTGTTTAACTGGCGTGGCATTGCCAACGTCGATACAATGTTCAATGAGACTCGTTCGTCCTAAGCCTTCCTTCTCGAAAGATGGAAGCTTAGCAACTACGGCGTCTAGTACTCTTTGCTGGGGTTCGGATAACGAATGCATTTTCGGGGCTTCTTCATTTTCATCTTCTCTACCTACGTCGAGTTCTTGGACTACGTTATCAGTATGCATGATTTTACTCAAGCCAAAATCTTTCCAGAAATCAACTTCTAAATAAACGTTTTGCTTCAGCTCGGGTATGATATAAAAATCAATCGATCCCTTGACGCCTCGGTACGTTACTACAGAAACTAGGCGGCCTACTACTGGACACTCGGAATTGTTAGCGGTTTTTACACGCCCTGAGCATTTTTGAACTTTCGGATGCGTCAACAACTCCTTAGCTGCTAAACTGCCTAAACAGCTTATCATAGCGCCAGAGTCGAGTAGTGCTATATAGTCATGACCTTCAATTCTAATATCTGTATAAACGCGATTGTCAGAACTGAGGAATATTGACGAAATCAATTTCTTTCGACTAGCGCGAACTTTTCTCCAAAAGATCCGCATTCGTCTGGTGGACCGTTTAGGTAAACAAGGCTGCTTTACACAGCTGACTTCTCCGAAAATGCGCTTTCGCGTTGCCATGTATTTAGCAAGCCGAATGTGATATGGCTGACAATGGATATTTGGTTTCATTATCTAACTCTAAATGAAAAGCCTGCTGTCTCAGATCTGAAGCGTTGAAAGCTACTGTCTGAGTGCCTACATTAATCTTTAAAGGTTCGGATGCGACAGAGAATGGTTCCTCTTCGCATCCGTCTGGGAGTTTCCCGTTGGGTTACATACGGAGCATTTGGGCTTAAATGTGTCTTTAGCTCCGCAACCATAACAGAAGATGGTTCGTGATTCCAAACAGTCATCAAAACGATGCCCTAGTTGACCACAGTTCCAACACTTCATGTTTTTCTGTCGAATAGCTGATACCTCTAACTGTTCTTCAATCTCCGAAATACCTGTGCGCCCTGCGTACGAGGTTTTTTGCGAATAGGGTTTCTGTTGCCTATAGAACTGTTCATGAGTACGAATTTCCTCTCTTGACCGCGATAAGGTTCTAATGCCCAAGTGCATAAGTTCATATCGAAGTGCGGTTTTAGCGTTTCTAATAAGGAGACGCACCAGAGACACTTCTGAAATGGTATTACGTAACCGTCCTACCAATTTCTCAACAGCGAATTGGAACTCTTCAAACGATTCCCTTTCTCCTTGTCGTCGAGAATTAATCAATTCCCATACGTCCATGTCAGTATCAACATCTTCGAACTTCAAGCTAAATTCGGTTCGGAACTCTTCCCAAGTGAAATTTGGATTGGCTTGGTGAAACTTCCAGAACCACTCATTCGCTTTGCCCTTGAAAAGCAGATGCAAATGATCGCATAAAATGTTATAATTGCCCTGCAAATTTTGTTTAGTCAGAGCCCGAATTCTGTAGAGGAAGTCCTCGCTTTGCAGACCTTCTCTCGACCCATCAAATTTCAAATACCAATTTTGAATAATGCTAGCCACTTTCTCTGGCTGGATCGTAGATCGAATCGAGTCACTATTACGAGGTGTTGCCCCTTCCCTTTGGACTACGGTGTGCGATCTTGGTTCGGACTGAGAGCTTGGGCTCACAGTAACTGGACAGTCTGGAACGGATCCATCATGACCATTTATCCTGACCTGCAGAGATGAAAACTGCATCTGAATAACATCAGTTAAGTGCTGCATAATTTGTTGTTGTTGTGTATGTACCGCTGCTTGTACTACCTTCTCAACATCTACCTGGTCCGGTTCATTTGCTCCTGTGAGTATTCTGGAGTCTGTACTCGCGTTATGGCTACGCGTAGGGGGTATTTGATCATTGCGGTTTGTATGTCTAGTCGACATCCCTCTCGGAAAATTGTTGCTTTTGCCTCGCCCAGCTCCTCTACCTCGATTTTTTCTAGAAGACGACTGGTTCGTTTGAGGATTGCTCAGGTTTAATAACAATTGGTTCAGCTGATCAGCCTGGGACGAAGCGCTTGCTTCACCAGTGGCTTCACCTACCTCTGTGGCCAGGTTACCACTTGAAAATAAAAATTGCTGAAGTGTGCACTCTTGATTGCAAACGGGACATGTGTTTACGTTTCGAATTGCTTCTACAATGTAAGGCTTTTGAAATTTGTGCTTACAAGGTAATACTGCGGTTGTAATACTGATCGTTTGAGTTATGTACCTCATTACAAACTCCACAAAATTGTTCTTGCTCTCGGAGAGCTTCCGTAATATCTTCGTTACTATGACGGACTGCCATAGCTAAATTTATAAGTATATATCAAAAATTCATAAAAAAAAATAGGTTCGTCGCTTTCCATATATGAAATCACTTGCATGTATAATTTGCTGATTCTGCCTACCTAGGGCCAAAAAAAAAGAAAATAAAAGAATCTATCGATCTGCTCTGTCATCCTGTATTCGCACTGGTCAAACTCCCAAAGCTTCTCTAGGCGCTTGCAGTTCCAGGTACGAAACTGAATTACAGAAACAAACTT
>JAWNNM010001854.1:0-132938 GCA_035044965.1 Lordiphosa andalusiaca
TCATTATCTCCACTATTGTTAACAAATCGAATGGTGTACTTGGATTCATTAAACGTTGGTCGAAACAATTTAATGATCCCTACACCACTAAAATCCTTTATACTGCTTTAGTACGTCCCGTGCTCGAATACTGTTCATTCGTATGTTGTCCGCGGTATAAAAAGCATGTTGATCGTATTGAATCAGTTCAGAAACGATTTTTGATTTTTGCCCTTCGTGGCCTAAACTGGGACCCTAACCTACGTTTGCCATCGTACTCCAGAAGATTCTTGCTAATAGACCTTCCTCCGCTAGCTAACCGTAGAACAGTCTTAGGTGTTTCTTTTCTTCACAAGTTAATCATCGGTGATGTAGATTCTTCTGAACTCTTACGTCGCCTTAACTTCTCTGTTCCTTCTCGGTCAACCAGAAACTTACTTCCTTTAATCTTGTCTAGATGCACAACTGATTATGCCAGCATAATCGATTTCGGGTTTTATATCAAGACTACAACGGTCTTTATTACCTCCTCTCAACAGATCTTTCTCTCTCTTCTCCTTAAAAAATTCCCTTTACACTTATCTCCGTGAAAATCTCTGACCACTCCCAGCTGTGAATAGGGGCATTGCATGCCGGACTGGCTAATAAATCTTCCCCCACCGGGTCGGAGATTTTTCGGTTAACCTTATCTTATCGGTTAACCTTACCTTTAATGGTCACTTCCATTTTATCTTTAATTATAGTTTTATGCCTTTATCTCTCTCTCTGTATTTGTAAGCATTTATTTTTTTTTTATACCAGTTACTCGTAGAGTAAAAAGGGTATACTAAAGTCGTGCAAATATATGTAACAGGCAGAAGGAAGCATCTCCGATATCATAAAGTATTTATATTCTTCATCAGGATCAATAGCCGAGTCGATATAGCCATGTCCGTCTGTCCGTCCGTCCTCCCGTCCGTCCATCCGTCCGTCCGTCTGTATGAACACCTAGATCTCGGAGACTAGAAGAGCTAGAGCAACCAAATTTTAGATGTAAGCTTGTATTGTCTGTAGGCAGATCAAGTTTGTTTCAAATTGTGGCCACGCCCCCATCCCGCCCCCGCAATAAAAAATGTTGAATATCTCCTACAATTTGTAAGCTATAGAGCTCAGATTTTGCAGTGTAGTGCATGTGGCCAATATGTACAATCTCACAAATTTTCATAATGATCGGATAATAAATGGCAGAGTTAAAAAACGTTGCATACTTTTCTGAGCCGCAACACTAATTGCCTTGAGTAACGGGTATTTCGAAGTCGGGCAGGGCCGACTTTAACTTACGCTCTCGTTTTCTTACCTCTCCACATCTCTTCAGGCCTGTTCCGGGCTTCACATAATTTATTCGCTGTTCGCTGTTCTGGTATTCGACTTGCAATTTAAATGTTTCAGTTATAAAATGTTTTGCTTTTAACAACTCGCTGAACTTAATCAGCTGGATGAAACAATCAAAATACAAACTCCGCAAAATCAATAGTGCTTTAACATAGCTTTTTAGTATCTCGCTTTATTTTAATAGCATTTTATAAATAATTACGAATATAAATCTGATTTCACATGCTCCAAGCAATGTGAATTCAAATCGAGTAATTCTACCAAATTATAAAAACCAGGACAGGTAGCCAAGTCGAAAAAATATTCTATGTTTGTGAAAAACTGAACAGGCCAGTATATTTGTTAAATGGTTTTGTTAGCTCTAATATCGACTCTAACCACAACAGGCTGTGAATCGGGGCACAGCTGGCCGGACCGGAAAATAAAAATCCCACAATGAGCCGGAATTGTTATTAATTTATTTTGTAATTTTTGTTGGACTTTCTTTTTTATGCCTCCTTAGTACATAAGCCTTTTTATAACGTGCTTACAAATTTGTTGACAGCAATTGTTGTTTGTTCAAAAATAAAGCGGGCGGTCTTGAAGTCTGACTTTTCGGTAATTTTGATTGCTAGAATTTCCTTGTGTTTATGGAAAGTGGGACATTTGCGGTCCATAATGTTGTGGTGGTGCTCGACTAATTTGGCTTCCTTACAGTTGATACATGTGGTGTTATGGACGCATGGATCTTCTGGGTTTTCATTGTTGTGTGTCGGTGAATTGCAGTTGAGGCATAGTTGTGGGCTATTGCAGTATTGGGTTAGGTGGCCAAGACGGCCACATTTGCGGCATCTATGTGGTAGTGGAATGTATGGGCGAACTTCAGTAACTTCATATTCAATTTTTATTGATGAAGTTAAACTTGGGGTGTTGAAAGTTAATATAATCAGTCCAGTTTCGACGAAGACCTCCTGTAGTTTTTTAGTTATTTTCCGGCATTCTATGACGTTTTGGTCGCTAAGTTCTCTGATTATGATTTCTTCGGGTATGTGGAGTAGGGCGTTGGAGTATATAACTCCCTTAGAAGAATTTAGGGTATTGTGTTCAGAGACGGTGACTTCAATGTTGTTGCCGAGGGATGCTAGTTTTACGAGGTTTACTGCTTGTGTTAGTGTTTTTGTTTTTATTAGTTTGGAGCCATTGCCTTGGGAGGTGCATGACTCAACTTCACCACTGCAAACATTGTCTATTATTTTTTTATGAGCAATGGGCTGACGTTGGATAAGGTGTCTTCACCATAAATGCGTGTCATTATTAAATATTTAGGTCCGATCGTAGGGCTTTTTAGTTTTCTTGAATTGTCTAGCACAAAACCCAGCTGTGGCTGGGTTTTTGCTTTATTTCGGTCTGGTGGTTCAACCATTGTTGTTGCTGCTAAGCAACGCTAAGAGTTTAGCGGCGGTGTCTTATCAGCTAATGTTGGTTTGCTTGTTTATCTTGTAACTGTAATAGTTTTTGTGTGTTTTTGTTGGCTTGTAAGAACTTTCCGTATGCACGACTGATCGCAGTGAGAGTTGGAGAGTGACTGGACTTATTTCTTGCTAGATTGAATTCTATCCATTTTCTTTTAATTTTTAAAGAGTTTTGATAGACTTACTGAATGTATGGTCCAGGCTCTTATAACAATCCAAAGATTGCTTGGAAGCACAGGATATGTTATGTTAAAAAATATATCCTTGTTTTATAAAGGAAGTCAACTTGTTGAATTGGCGTTGCTATTGGTTCAACGTGGAGTTTTGAACAACTGCCATTCTGTCAATAGATGCACGGACCTCTTCTCACTCCGTTCTCTTTGACCTACTACAGTTTTAAATGAAGTGGATGTGTCAGTCCAGTAGTAGTTTTAATTTCTTTTATGTTAATTTTCTCAATTTTTCTCATGTATTAGTTTGCTTCTTGGAATTGTTATAGCATGCTCGTATATGATAAAACCAAAAGCATAAATAAAACTGCCTAAACTGCATATTGAGTATTTTTTAATTTTGATTATCGCTGGATTCTGCTTAGTTTGGTGATGCACTACTATCAGGCGCGCTGTCAATTCACATAGGAATTGACAGCACTTTTCTTTTCTTTCCAGTAGCAGTTTCAAATTCTTTATGTAACTTTTCTCATTTTCTTTTTAGTTTTATTTTGGTTTCTCGGAATTTTTCTTATAGTACGGCTATGACTGGACCAGTTTGGGTTGCTTTAGCCTTTAACTTCCCAGTTATCTACATGATAGTATTTAGTAAACCGAAATTAAAATAAAACTGCCTAAGCTGCAGATTGAGATTTCTGATTTTGATTGTCGCTGAATTTTGATTTTGCGCGGTGTAGAACTACTATCAGCCGCGCTGTCAATTCAGATAGCCAATATCAAAACGTTCTATTATAATTACATACATTGCTGATTTACAAAATTAATGTATATTATCTGTTTATTTTAAGACGATAGCATGCCTTCCACAATTTTTTTTATGAATTATTTATTGATTATTATTATTTATCTTGTCTTTTTGTAACACCAACTGTATTGAACATTTTTCTTTTACGAGCAATGTTTGTGAATCGCACCCCAGAAAAGTAGCAAGCGAACTAAATACATCCGAATACTGTATTATTTGTATACAAGTAATTGATATATCCCAAATGTTCGCAGCTAGCTGTGGACATCCATTTCATATTAGTTGCTCTAGAGCACGATCAAGAAATTCTAAAACGTGTCCAGTGTGCAAGCAGCCACTCGGTACAACATTGGCATTACCTGCCACAAGTACTGGTTTTAGAGGGTGAAATCATTCAATAGCTGAACCTTTAACAACCAGATCACGTAGAAGGCAATTGCCAGAAACCTTACCTCACAAATTGTCCGAACCAGAGGGAAACGAACTCTCAATAACAAGAGACTAGCAGTGCTACTGACCTGGTGCAGCAGCAACCAGCTGCTCTAGATGGATTACAGCGAGTTATCGTTCTCGTGTAAGAAGTGTTCTTCAAAAAACTCATTGTCGCGTGCACCGATGAGAAATGCATGCAAACAGATAGCGATCCAAAAGATACAGACTTAATATACCCCACAGATTTATACAGCAATGATTGCAATACGATACCGGACATTCATAAACATCCTTCTCGCTCTGCTTTACGCCAAACTGCCTAACATAAGCGTTTTAAGCTCGAACGCCAATTGCTTTTATCCTCCGTAGTTGGAAATATTCGCCCATATGAGCGAGTTAGTATCGTGGGTAAAACTATTTTGGGTCTCATGCACACAGGTGCATCAGTCAGCTGTATAGGAGGTCAATTTGCAGCAGAAATATGCAAACAGTAAGAGATTTGTAAACAGTTCGTGCAGATGGGCAGTCTCAAAACATAGTATGTAAAGTTAAGACGGAAGTTAGTTATAAAAGTGAGAGAAAATTGTTGACCTTTTATGTTGTTCCATCTTTATCACACGACCATTTTTTGGGAATAGACTTTTGGAACAGTTTTCAACTATTACCCGCTGGTCTTAGAACTGAATTGGCGGATATTTCATTATTAGATGATCCCCAGATACGACCTTTAACCACAGCACAACAACAATCTCCGCTTCTGGCTGTTAGTAAATTCCCTGCATTCGCAAAAAAAAAGGTCTGGCAAGAACTTCATTAACTTCACATTCTATCGCAAGCAAAGCCAATAAGGCAGAGGCCTTATCCTGTATCACCAGCCACAGAGAAATTGATGTATGAAGTGATCGATTAAATGCTAGAGCTTGGCTTTATTGAAGAATCAAACAGCGCCTGGTCTTCGCCAGTAGTTTTAGTTTAAATTCCTGGCAAAGTTAGAATTTGTTTCAATAGCCGAAAGGTGAATGAATATAAAGACAAGGATACTTATCCTATGTCGATTATAGATGGCATCTTAAATAGGTAAAAAAAAGGCAGAATACATAACGAGTCTTGACCTCAAAGACGCTTTCTGGCAAATACCGCTTGAGTTAAATTCGCGGGATAAGACTGCCTTTGGTATTCCGGACGACACTCTATAACTTTAAGGTGATGCCATTAAGGCTTGCTAACTCCCCTCACTTTATGTCTAGGCTCATGGATAAAATTATTCCACCGCACTTGAGATATGAGGTGTTTATCTACCTTAACGACCTCTTAATAGTGTAGAACACATTTGAGCGACATATGGAGGTTTTGAAGATAGTTGCGGAGGAGTTGGAAAAGTCAAATTTAATAATTAACGTCGAAAAAGCCACTTTTGTCGGAAAGAGTTAAAATATGTTGGGCATATCATTGGACATGGTACAATTATCACCGATCCAGAGAAGATAATAGCCATAGCTGAGTTCCCGATCCCCAGATCGGTAAAGCAAGCTAGACGCTTTTTAGGGATGACGGGCTGATAACACAAATTTGTGCAAAATTATACAGCCTTAGCTTCTTCATTAACAGACACTCTAAAGCACAAAACGCAGTTTTGTGTGGACTGACGTTGCGCAAAAGCCTTTTGAGAAGCTTAAGGCTAAGCTCTGCACAGCACCAGTGTTGCAAAGTCCCAATTTTGCAAAGACCAATTTCCATCCATTGTGATACGAGCAACACTGAAGTCTGCGCAGTTTTAATGCTGGAGAATAGCGAGGGTGATGGGACTCCTTTTGTATTTATTTCTCGGAAACTGAATAAATGTTAACGTAATTATACAGTTACTGAGAAAGAATGCTTAGCTGCCATATTCGCCGTGAAAAAGTTTACAGCTTACATAGAGGGACAGCAGTTCTCAATTGTAACCGATCAAGCGTCCTTATAATGTCTAAAGTCACAAGCTGATCTAAGCTCTAGATTAGCTCGATGGTCATTAAAACTGCAAGGTTTTGATTTTAAGATCATTCAACGCAAAGGTAGTCAGAATGTAGTGCCTGACGCCTTATCTCTCACCTATACTGAGGATCTCTCAGAATTGTATATAGAAGGCGTGTTGGACATACATTCGCCTGAGTTTTACTCACCAGAGTATAAAGCCTTAAGAGAGAAGGTGTTGATTTCGTTGTCCTGGATCACTTGTCTTTCCCTTTTTTAAAAGCCGTTAAAAAGTTTAAATCAGAGGCTATTATCAAATTCAAAAAAAAATTTGTTCATTGTTTTGGAGTGCCTGAGTCCGTAGTTTCAGATAACGGTGTTCAGTTTAAGTCAAACAGTTTTAACTCTTTGCTAGACAAATACATAGTTCGAAATATATATACGGCCGTTAATTCTCCACAGGCTTATGCGTCTGAAAGGGTAAACCGATCAGTCATCGCAGCTATAAAGGCGTATATACATCCCGATCAACGCAATTGGGATCAACAACTTAGCAGTATCTGCTGTGCGCTGCGTCCCAGTGCACATACTGCTATAAATAAAAGCCCGTATCGCGTCGCCCTTGGGCAAAACATGATGACGGATGGAAATAGCTACAAGTTGCTGAGAAAATAAAACATGCTACAAGATCGCACTGTAAGATTCTCCAGAGATGACTCCTTTGACCTTATACGAAAAAGAGCCAACGACACAATGCAAACTCAACGCGCTAGAAATGAGAAAGCGTACAACTTGCGCAGTTGAATAATATCCTTCGTTGTTATGCAAAAGGTGTACCGCAAAATTTCAAAAAAATGATTTTCCACAGGGGCTAAACGCAAAGTTAGCACCAACTTTCATAAAAGCGAGAACTAAACGCAAGATAGGGAACTGCTTTACGAACTTGAATCATAAATATCATGCGAAGGATCTAAAGCAACAAAATGAGACAACTTACTCCAAGCGCGAATCACCCGTTGTCTTCCACGTGTCATTTAACTGGGGGGAATTTGAGGTGGCGCATGAACAGAAATTTTAAAAAGAGAACTTAAGAAAAAATCATATTTTAGCGGCCTAAAAGTATGCGCTTATATTTTACAAAATAAGAGAAAAGAAAAATTGGGCGGGAGAAATGTCGTTACCAGCATTGCAGAGAGTCAAACATAAAAAGGTGGAGCTCGTCTCGTCTGTTAAAAACTTTTATTAAGGCTTTTACTTCAATCGGAGATTCATTCATTTCAAGCAAAAGTGACCAGCAGTGGCTTATCCGAAATTAACTGTGGCCATATATCTTAATTTGGGGTTACAAGTGCCACGCTCACAGTAAGTCCGCCCAATGACCTCTTTAACGGAGGAAGCTTTAATTAATATTTTTTGTGTCATAAGCTTCAACAGCCTGATCTAACTTCTGGTTTGGCAATTTGTACTACTTTAGTACCAAACAATTTTGTTCTGGACCAAATTTTCCACCATCCTCAGCCAATACAGTTGGCTTGGCTCCATCACCGTCACAACTAGCAGCTAAGAAGTTTACGATATCGTCGAACTCCTCTTGCATTTGAGCTTACAGAGTCGATAAAGCCAGTTTTGGCTTGGCCATTCGCACTGCAAAAAGCTAAGTTCGTTAGCACATCGGCGCTGACACCGGCTCTCCCTCTCCCGAAGGCTAAGGCATTCGGCCAACGGTTTTTTTTTGGCTTTTGGTGTCTTTTTATCGTGTTACATATATTTTTGCAGCCACAGATACCGCACTGGATGCGCTTTTAACGGTGGATTAAAGGTATGTAATTCAACTGCGAACAGCAGTTTTTATACCCTGTTCTCATTGAAAATGTTAAAAGGGGGACCATGAAGTTGTGCGAATGTATGTAACAGGGAGAAGGAAACATTTCCGACCCCATAAAGTATATACATTCTTGATCAACAGCAGAGTCGATATAGCCATGTCCGTCTGTCCGTCTGTCTGTCTGTATGAACGCGGCGATCTCAGAGACTATAAAAGATAGAGCCACAAATTGTTGCATGAAGGTAGACTTATGCTGTTCGCAGATCAAGTTTGTTTCCGATTTCGAAAATTCCACCCCGTCCCCGTTTTATCCCCAAAAAACCAAGAACTCCTCCAGCCATCCTAGACCTAACAAGAAAGAAAGTCGGTCAAGCCCGACTATAACATACTCTGTACCATAAAAATTTGATCAAAACTCGAAAACCGTTCATCCGATCTTCTTCATTCCTTTGGCGGATCGATAAGTTATCCTAATAACTAAATATATCCAGAAGGAACAATCCATCTATCTGTGGGAGATATGCCGTTTTTTCTAAATTGCGGGGGTGGCAGGGGGCTTGGCCAAAATTGAAAATAAACTTGATCTGCCTGCAGGCATAAGAAGCATATGTCCCTTACATGTGAAACCTCTATCTCTTACCATCTCTGAGATCTGTGCGTTCATACGGACAGACAGACGGACGGAGGGAGCCATGCAGCGTTTTAGGGTGGATGGATGAGTGAAATAAATAAGTAAAATGGATCACCGGCCAATAAAGGTCATGCAGCTTGAGGTGATTATAAGAAGGGTGGGCACCTGGTGTTGCGACACACCTGCACAGCAGGATTTCAGCATTCAGGGCCGCAACTCCATCTGTGCTGCAGTTTAGGGTTTTAAAGCAGCGATGTCCAAAATTTGAAAAGGCAGCCACGCGTGGTTGGCAAGCCAAATTCTGCCGGCGTCGCAGCCGATACATATATAGAGAGAGAGAATATGTGTATTCTATAAATAGAACGCTCGGCAGCTTGTTCTCGTACGATACGCGTGTTCGGCTGCATTTGCTCTCATGACTCATGTGTTCGGCTGAAGCTCAAAAGTCAAACGCGCAGTCATTCGCAGTCATCAAACGTCACGTTGCCTTCGTGTTTCGCTGCTTCGCACTCAAGCGCAACGCTTTCATTGTGTGAGTTTGGACACCACTGTTTTAAAGCCATTAGATTATGTATGCTTCTATCCTGCCCTCTTGCCTTTTGTATTGAGTCTTTAACTCTCTTTTTTCTTGTCCAGCAACTTGGTCGTTACATTTTGGTGAACAAATTTTTTTTTCACCCGAATTTAAAATAAGTTTGATCTTAATTACGAGCAAGTGGCCTAGTGCATATTATTTGAACCCTACCCAAGCCGACGACCAAAAAGCCGGGAACAACCGCGTTCTCGTTAGCCGTCACACGAACATCAGCTCGATTGTACCGAGGTACAGCAAATTATCGTTACATGCTACAACATAATACTTCTTGCGGAAACTCATCTGACGGACCGATATAATTTCCAATTATCGGGATATGCATTTTACGGCACAAATCACCCAGATGGTAAAGCCCATGGCGGAACTGGTATCCTAGTCAGAAGCCGCATCAAACATTATCCACTAACGGGATATTCGGAAACCTACCGACAAGCCACATCAATATGCGTAGAATCTAAACGAGGCAATATCACTCTGTGGGAATGGGGTAGTGCCAGGCACTCATGTTGGCATTATGAGCTTTAGCCAAGCTCGTCACACTAGAGTCTAGCGAATGAGAGAAGCAAGATCGTGTGTTGGGCAGTAGAGAAATGCGCATCATAGAGAGCAGTTGAGTTGAAGTTAAAGTAGAAATAGAGTGGAAGCCAACTACGTTTTAGTTTTAATTAATTAACAATCAGCCATGCTCCCATTTTCGCTTTCGCAAAAACTTTGCGATTTGATCACCAAATCGTAAAAGTTGGTGCTCCGACCCTCGGAAATCGCAAAGTTTTGCCATTTTAAAGCCGGCGACATCTGAGTCCGTGAAATGAAAAGTAAATGCAATCGTGAAATGAAATCGTACGAATTTGCTGAAATCGCAATTCGCAAAAATAAGTGAAAGCGGAGCATGGATGAATAATTATCATTAAGCTATATTCCTTAAAATTATCCCGAAATAAATAAACATTTTGTGAAACCCACAACTGTCTGCGGTTTACTGTGTATTTTACAATATCAGAAAAACAATTCCTAGATTTCTTTAATACACTTGGCCAACGCTTCTTTGCTGCGGGTGACTATGACTCGAAACATCCCCACTGGGGCTTCAGACTGACTAATCCCAAGGGGAAGCAACTCTACAACGTACTCACGCGCGCATCAAACAAACTCGACTATGTATCTCCGGGAGGGCCTACATACTGGCCAGCAGATCCAAAGAAAATACCCGATCTTATAGACTTTGCTATAACAAGAAAAGTTCCACAAAACCTGGTAACTGCAGAAGCCCTTGCAGACTTGTCGTCAGACCATTCTCCAATAATATTCACCCTTCTGGAGTGCCCTCAGATCAGAGAATATCCTCGGAGACTGACTTCACACAAGACAAACTGGCACAAACACAAAAAATATATCAGCATTCACTTCGAACTGAGCCCAACCATAATCAGCGAAGTAGACATTGAAAACTCAGTCCAAGCCCTCAGCTCTATCATTACTGCTACTGCTCATCATTCAAATTCTCAAACAACAATAATAACACCTATGCAATATGGTAGATTAACGAATAGCTACATTGACGAGTGAGAGAAGAGAATGGCAGCACTAAAGGTCGTGTGCGTCAAAAAATCGTCTGAGACTTTCGGAACGCGTACTTTGCAAAGCTCTTGAAGTGGAACAGCAGCTAGCCCATAGCCGTTATATAGAAAAACTATTGTGTATTATAACTTATGGCAGTCACTATGCGTTAGCACAAAGCTCTGCATTAAACGTTCAAAGCTTACCAAACAAAGCTTAAACTAAAAAGCTTCAAGCGAAAAGCTCTATATTAAGCACAACTTGTTATCTAAGCTTTGGTGCCTGTGCTTCTAAGTAGGTACGGCATACTCCTAATTACCGTAATTAAGCCTAGAATAAGTATATCATTAAGATCTCTTCTAACACATGAAACCAAATGTAGCCCGTAAGAACCCATGTAAACCAAATCGTATAAATAGCGGCCTTGGTGTCCAAATAAAGACACTCAAGGCCCAGGAGGACCATGTCGAAGGAACTTCATATCATATACACTTACACATATGTACATCACAACATTTTAAAAGAATGCAGAAAAATAAGTCACTCACAAATTTGCAATAAGCGAACCAAAACAAAACAAAACAAGAAAGAAAGTCGGTCAAGCCCGACTATAGCATACTCTGTACCAACGAAATTATACGCTCAGCATAAATTTTGATGCTGCAGTAGCAGCTGAAAGCAGCACTGCTTCTGCGCTGCAGCAGCGAACAGTCTTTTGATCATAACTCGAAAACCGTTCATCCAATCTTCACCATTCCTTTGGAGGATCGATAAGTTATCCTTATAACTAAATATGTCAACCCACCTATCTTTAAAACTGTAGGAAATATGACGTATTTTCTAAATTGAAATTGAAATTGAAAATAAACTTGATCTGCCTGCAGACATAAGAAGCATTTGTTCCATACATGTCAAACCTCTAACTATTACCATCTCTGAGATCTGTGCGTTCATACGGACAGACAGACGGACAGACGGACATGGCTATATCGACTCGGCTGTTTATGCTGATCAAGAATATATATACTTTATAAAAAAAGCTTTCAAAAGGAGCTGCAGCTTGAGGAGCTTTCTTAGCTTTATGATCGGTGCACAGTGGTAAGACGTTTAGGTAAAACGAGTTTAAATTTTTTCACACATTGGCTAGAAATTTACAAAATTCAGGATGGAATTCAACCTCACAAAGAAAATTTTATAAATCTTACAAATGCCTATACAAAAATATTCAATTAAATCAGTAACTATAGGGAAACATTTAGTAATATTATTTGACAACTTTAACCAAGTAAGATAAATATTAAGAGCTGACTATACTAAGCTCGATACACTACAGGAACTTAAGGCTAATGACACTTTCCTACTTTTTAGAAATAATTTAGAGTATATTACAAATAAACACAAAATATTAGCATTCCTACCTAGAAAGCTGGGCAGTCCAGCCAGTTATGAATTTAATCATATAGAAAGAGAAGCAGATTTAGAAATAGAAGAGGAAGGAAAACTACCCATTAAAATAGAAAAAAAATCGAAAGAAATCAATATGCCTCAAACTCGTCTCGAATTTCTGAGCTCGGCCTCAAGGCTTGTTCATGATTTTGATGGAAAGTTGATAATAAAATTTAAATTTAATTCTCAATTCTCCCTTGGGCCGGACGCTGCAACAGTGTGTCAATGTGCTGCGCTGTGCTGCGTCAGCAACCGGTGGTCAGCAACCGCTGGTCAGCGACTTTAGCAGTGGCGTATTGTGCGAGGGGGTTTATTCGGGGGGGTAGTGAGGGGAACGAATTGTTAACTCGCGTGCTGAGTTGACGCTGGTTTCTGCATAGTTGTTGTTGTTGAGTTCGTACAGGTTGATTGCGCTGGAGTAAGCGTTACCGTACTTTTTGTTGCATTTGCCGAAAAGTATAGGGAATTCGCATTACTGCAGCCTTGTTTGCGTTACTTTGCTCTTCTGCAAAGCGGATTTGATTTTCTCCATTTCTTCAAGGTGTCTTTTATGTCGTCCAGTTTTTCCTTGTAGATTCTTCTTTCTTCTTCTGTTTTGGACGCCTTGATCATGTTAAGTGTAAGCCTGCGTGCTTCCAGCAGCTTGTGTTCTCGGCCGCCCCTCTTCTTTTTTGGTTATGTTTTCTGTTGCTGGCGTGCCCTGTACTCAGCTATTGTGAGTGGGCGTGATTTATCGTTGGGATACACCTCCAGAGCCTCTTGTAAGGTGGGTGCGTCCATTTGCTCGATAGGAGCAGAATCTTGCAGAGCGATGTGCTCTGGTTCTTAATGTCTTTACATAGACAAATCGTTTATATTTGTTTTTACTGTAGTACGTACTCGTTTATGTTTGTTGCTGCCACTGTTGTTGTTGCAGTTGTTGTTGTCTACTGTAGTCAATGTTTCTGCTGCTGTTTTTGCTTCTGATGATGTCATCAATTGTAGTTGAAATGGTTGCTATGCAAATAGTTTGCATTAGTCACGCAGCTACGCTGTCAGAAATGCTGGCAGCGTAACGACTACATTATGTGTTTATTATTTACACAAAGCTCAGAGCTTCGCTGTGCGAGTGAGAGTGTTATGTGCACATGGCTCATGTTAACTGCGCCGCCAACTTATGTAAAAATTTCAACGCAGCTCTTATGAAGTTTGAAGGATCATATTACTTTGACTTTGAGCATGGGATTTGAATGTATATAAACATTGCAACAAAGTGTAACAATGTGTGTAAGTTAAAATGTACTGGATACAGTGGGTACTCTATATGTGTGCATACCACACTAAAAGCATACCGAAAATAATACTAGGAGAACTTTAGATGTAAAGTGACAGCAACGCTGCAGGCTACTAGATAATAGAGATAGAAAACTGTACGCATCAAACCTACTTGGCCTTGAACAGTCGGTTTCAAATCTCTCAACTTTTGTCATCTAATCTAGTAGCCCAGCATTTTGGAGACAATTCATATATAAAGGCAAGCAGTTGTAGCTCGAAATAAAATCGTTTACCCGAAAATCTCTAGAGATTTCTGGGACACCCCCTAATATGACCATATATAATACCTCTTCAAACAAACAAAAATACACAATAAAAAATTTCATGAAAATAAAGGTCCGATTAAAAAAAAATATATATATTATATAAATAAATCTTAAATACCTTATTAATAAACAAAATTTCTCTTTTAATATTAATAAAGTATAAGTAATTAGTAATCATTAATAATAAATTTAAATTTTGAATAACTTCAATATAATTACGTTATTCCTTTAATAGGGGAGGTGTAGTATGTTCATATAGCGAGTACACACTGTAACAACTTTGTTGCAGAATAATTCAAAAGCCAAGTTTTTAAGGGCAATTGTAATTCGATATTTCTCATACATGCATTTGTCAGCATAAATGATCCAGCCACAATATGAACATGCTCACCGCTCGTGGCTCACGCTGCCGCCAAACAATATATAATATATGTAATGTAATATATGTAATATATGTAAACATATACATAAGACCGCTGCCTCGCCGCCGAGCAGAGCAGCTTAACATAAGATATATTTTGAGTAAGAAATAAAGACAAGCGAAAGCAAAGAACAACACACAGCAGTGCCATGAATTGGGGAGGAAAAAGATTCGCTGCTACAACTGGTGTTGGACGTCCAGGCCATTATAGATGCAACTAACTACCAAGCGGGACTGAAGACACTTCAAGTCATAGATACATGCATGTAATCTCCTCATAAGTTACACATTAAAATTCTGTCCAGAAGATTAATCACACGTCGTATTCACATTTCTAATGTAGCCAATATGTACAATCTCACAAATTTTCATCAAGATCGGATAATAAATGGCAGAGTTAAAAAACGTTGCACACTTATCTGAACCGCATGAGGTTATTAAACACTAATTGCCTTGAGTAACTGGTATTTACAAGTCGGGCAGGGCCGACTTTAACTAACGCTCTCGTTTTGTAATATTTTTTGTCATCCCGACAACAATAATCACAATCACTTAGAAAGGGGCGTCGTGTATGTGGATATTGTTTGCATCTCTTAAAGTTGGTCACAAAATCATCCTAAGAATCGCAAAAAGGTGATTTTTTTGCATTGCATGTAAGCTGAGTTTGGTGAGTTCGGCAATGGCAACGGCCACAGCAACACAATACCGACCATCAATAATGAAATTGCAAAGTCCGAAATTTCTAATCCGGTTTTTAGTTTGCCATTATAACTTTATTTTGTACAACTCGAAATAAAAGCGCACAGATTTAAGTAAAACCTGTCAAGAAACCGCAATGCTGTAATTCAAGACATTTTGAGAGCTGGCGTTATTTGCGATTTCAAAATAATTTGAAATGTGAAGACATTTGTTGAAGATCGCCACGTGGCTGGGAGTTAAATTTGGGAAGTAATTGTGGTAAATTAATTTTAAATGTTTAATTAGAATGATTGAAGTTTAATGGTAGAACTAGAGTTTTAGTGTTCACTGAAGCAAACGAAAACAAATAAATTTGTGGTCTAAAGTATTTTTAAGCAAATAAGATGTATGTATTAACACTTGGATTGTAATCTTGAATGATTAAGGGCCGATTTCTCATCTTCTACATATCTGCTATGTGTTAGATAAGCTCAGATTTTGCTCTGTTATTTGTAGGTTTATGTAGTAGATTTGAAAACGGCCCTCAAAGATTATAAGTACTTGAGAAAATTTAAAAAATATATTTTTATATAGAACTAGATGGCCCGGCGAACTTCGTACCGCCTAACAATAAATAACTGTAGTGAGTTAACTTAATTAAAATCAGGGGCAAAAATAAATAAAGCAGAGGGATTGCCGACACGTGAACATGCCACGTACAGTTGACAATGAGAAAAACATGCATTTTCCAAATTCAGACCACAAACATTTAAGGACTGGCCTTGTGATTTGTTAATCGTCATGGCGAATGCAAGTCGAATCGAAAATTGAATTCGTTTAAGCCCAATTGGCACATCGGTTGGGATCATCGGAATCCACGGAATGACAACTTCTTCACCTTTAAATTTTCCTTTGATTATCGCCGCGTGAATCACATTGGCCATACATTTTCTTATTAGATTTCGAAGCATGATGACTACCGAGCCAACCTTTAATTGCAAATTGTGCGGTGGTAGGTCAGGCACATCCAAGGCCTTTAAAAATTCTGTTGCATAGTTGGTGGCATCGTCCTCGTTTGTTACATAGTCGATCGATTTGAATTAATGCAGAATTCCAACGATCTGATTCCGAACTACAAAGTTTAAGTCATCCACATCTTTATTTTTAGCCGCTAAAATTGCTCGCTCACTCAACCATTCGATATTTTTGTGATTAGCAATGATGTACGGGAATACTTTTTGGATGAGCTCGTCTTTCGATGAGACATAATTGCAAAAAATGTTGCCGCTCGATTCATCGACAGGGACACGACAATTACCGATATTCAGCAATTGCTTGGAGAAGTCTTGAGCTGATGGATCGTTCTGCACTGCAACTCTCATGTTAGTTGACAGCTGAAGTTTCTTCACATAGCTCCACAGACTGGATGATTTGAGGCAAGCGTTTATTTGATCGGTAGGAGTCGATCTTGGAATGACTGGCAGTATTTGGCGGAAATCGCCAGACAGTAAAATCATTGCGCTTCCAAAACATCTCGAGTTATTGCGCAAATCTTTTAATGTTCGGTCAATTGCTTCCAATGCGCGTTTGTGCGCCATTGTGCATTCGTCCCAAATGATGATTTTTGCTGATGCTAATACTTTGGCCATTGCCGAGTGTTTCGCAATGTTGCATGTCGGTTGTTCAATAGTTTGAAGGTTTAATGGCAATTTTAACGCTGAATGAGCTGTACCACATAAGCACGAGTGCTTATGAATGTCCATTAAAGTCTTTTATTGCGAGTCGAAAGTTTTTGTTTTAACAACTGATTTTAAGGATTTTACAACGAATAAAACCGGAGCTCGACAAAAACACGTCTTCACACTTCAACCGACAGCGTTGCTTAACATTTTAGGCATTCATTTAAAAAATGCGAAAAAAAAATTTAAAATTAATTTATTATTTATAATTTAAATTTAAATTTAAATTTAAATTTAAATTTAAATTTTTAAATTTAAATTTAATTTAATTTAATTTTTAAATTTAAATTTTTATTGCAATTTCATTATTGATGGTCGGTATTGTGTTGCTGTGGCCGTTGCCATTGCCGAACTCACCAAACTCAGCTTACATGCAATGCAAAAAAATCACCTTTTTGCGATTCTTAGGATGATTTTGTGACCAACTTTAAGAGATGCAAACAATATCCACATACACGACGCCCCTTTCTAAGTGATTGTGATTATTGTTGTCGGGATGACAAAAAATATTACAAAACGAGAGCGTTAGTTAAAGTCGGCCCTGCCCGACTTGTAAATACCAGTTACTCAAGGCAATTAGTGTTTAATAACCTCATGCGGTTCAGATAAGTGTGCAACGTTTTTTAACTCTGCCATTTATTATCCGATCTTGATGAAAATTTGTGAGATTGTACATATTGGCTACATTAGAAATGTGAATACGACGTGTGATTAATCTTCTGGACAGAATTTTAATGTGTAACTTATGAGGAGATTACATGCATGTATCTATGACTTGAAGTGTCTTCAGTCCCGCTTGGTAGTTAGTTGCATCTATAATGGCCTGGACGTCCAACACCAGTTGTAGCAGCGAATCTTTTTCCTCCCCAATTCATGGCACTGCTGTGTGTTGTTCTTTGCTTTCGCTTGTCTTTATTTCTTACTCAAAATATATCTTATGTTAAGCTGCTCTGCTCGGCGGCGAGGCAGCGGTCTTATGTATATGTTTACATATATTACATATATTACATATATTACATTACATATATTATATATTGTTTGGCGGCAGCGTGAGCCACGAGCGGTGAGCATGTTCATATTGTGGCTGGATCATTTATGCTGACAAATGCATGTATGAGAAATATCGAATTACAATTGCCCTTAAAAACTTGGCTTTTGAATTATTCTGCAACAAAGTTGTTACAGTGTGTACTCGCTATATGAACATACTACACCTCCCCTATTAAAGGAATAACGTAATTATATTGAAGTTATTCAAAATTTAAATTTATTATTAATGATTACTAATTACTTATACTTTATTAATATTAAAAGAGAAATTTTGTTTATTAATAAGGTATTTAAGATTTATTTATATAATATATATATTTTTTTTTAATCGGACCTTTATTTTCATGAAATTTTTTATTGTGTATTTTTGTTTGTTTGAAGAGGTATTATATATGGTCATATTAGGGGGTGTCCCAGAAATCTCTAGAGATTTTCGGGTAAACGATTTTATTTCGAGCTACAACTGCTTGCCTTTATATATGAATTGTCTCCAAAATGCTGGGCTACTAGATTAGATGACAAAAGTTGAGAGATTTGAAACCGACTGTTCAAGGCCAAGTAGGTTTGATGCGTACAGTTTTCTATCTCTATTATCTAGTAGCCTGCAGCGTTGCTGTCACTTTACATCTAAAGTTCTCCTAGTATTATTTTCGGTATGCTTTTAGTGTGGTATGCACACATATAGAGTACCCACTGTATCCAGTACATTTTAACTTACACACATTGTTACACTTTGTTGCAATGTTTATATACATTCAAATCCCATGCTCAAAGTCAAAGTAATATGATCCTTCAAACTTCATAAGAGCTGCGTTGAAATTTTTACATAAGTTGGCGGCGCAGTTAACATGAGCCATGTGCACATAACACTCTCACCCGCACAGCGAAGCTCTGAGCTTTGTGTAAATAATAAACACATAATGTAGTCGTTACGCTGCCAGCATTTCTGACAGCGTAGCTGCGTGACTAATGCAAACTATTTGCATAGCAACCATTTCAACTACAATTGATGACATCATCAGAAGCAAAAACAGCAGCAGAAACATTGACTACAGTAGACAACAACAACTGCAACAACAACAGTGGCAGCAACAAACATAAACGAGTACGTACTACAGTAAAAACAAATATAAACGATTTGTCTATGTAAAGACATTAAGAACCAGAGCACATCGCTCTGCAAGATTCTGCTCCTATCGAGCAAATGGACGCACCCACCTTACAAGAGGCTCTGGAGGTGTATCCCAACGATAAATCACGCCCACTCACAATAGCTGAGTACAGGGCACGCCAGCAACAGAAAACATAACCAAAAAAGAAGAGGGGCGGCCGAGAACACAAGCTGCTGGAAGCACGCAGGCTTACACTTAACATGATCAAGGCGTCCAAAACAGAAGAAGAAAGAAGAATCTACAAGGAAAAACTGGACGACATAAAAGACACCTTGAAGAAATGGAGAAAATCAAATCCGCTTTGCAGAAGAGCAAAGTAACGCAAACAAGGCTGCAGTAATGCGAATTCCCTATACTTTTCGGCAAATGCAACAAAAAGTACGGTAACGCTTACTCCAGCGCAATCAACCTGTACGAACTCAACAACAACAACTATGCAGAAACCAGCGTCAACTCAGCACGCGAGTTAACAATTCGTTCCCCTCACTACCCCCCCGAATAAACCCCCTCGCACAATACGCCACTGCTAAAGTCGCTGACCAGCGGTTGCTGACCACCGGTTGCTGACGCAGCACAGCGCAGCACATTGACACACTGTTGCAGCGTCCGGCCCAAGGGAGAATTGCTGACGCAGGAATTCGGTTGTTGTAGGCGGCCACATATGTACTTATATATAAGAACTTGTAAACAAAAAGCTTCACTCTCGAAGTCATTTCGAACTTAATAGAAAACCACTCGAATTTAAAGAAGCAAACAGAGCGGACGTGTTTTATTGAAAGCAAATTACTGAGACAAAGATACAGAGACCAAGGCGAGACACCCCTATTCCTTTGAAGAAAGAACACACGGGGCCACGATTGTTATCCACCCATACTCCCAAGTGGTAACTGGCGCAGCCGGATCCGGAATGGACCTTGTCATATTGCTAATCTTTAGCATGCTGTAAGTAAAGTGAAAAGTGAAAAAGTACCAAAATGAGCCCGTGTAAGTGCAAAAAAAAAAAAAATTTTTTTCTAAACACAAAACAAAGTGAAATGTAGCAAAGTGCGTTATATCTGAGGTGGCTCAATCGCTGACATCAAAAAAAATAAAAAAAGAAATTTTGGCTTAGTGGAATCAATCGCTGATAATCACTAAGCTCAGAATTTAAATAAGAAAAAGAAAACTGATGTGGCTTAGTGGAATCAATTGCTGATAATCACTAGCACTACAAAACAAAAAGAAAAGCAAAAAGAAAACCCACCCAAAAAAAAAAACAAAAAAAAGAACTAACTGCATACAAACTCATTGGTACTCATTCACAAAGTGCTTTACAGAAAAAAAACATAAGAAAGAAAAAATTGATTTCTAATTACACTATTTTGCAGAATCTAACAACACAACACAAGTAAAGAGAAATACTACGAAAAACAAATTACAGAGGAAAATTTAAATATTTTTTTTTCAAACAAAAATCTAATTAGATGTCAAAAAAATTCAGTTTTGGCACCAAGACACGAGCAGGCCTTCGAGCTAGTAGTTTGCCAGAGATTAGGGAGGAAGTGCTAAATTCACCTAGACATACAGAGGCAGCAATGGATTCTGGTATTGCTCCAGGTTCTCTTCCTGCCACTGTGTCAGGACATAATTCATCATTATCGACAATCAGTAACATATCAACCACGTTGAGTCCAACCGACATTTTAGCGTTTGTCAAAGAATTACCTACTTTTGACGGGTCCCCAGGACAGTTACAAAAATTTATTACGAATGTTGAAGAAATAATCATGCTCATCAGGGGCACAGATCAAACCCCCTATGGTCTACTACTTTTGAGAGCTATTAGGAACAAGATCATCGGAAAAGCCGATGAAGTCCTGACTAACACTGAACTAGTTTGGAACAGCATTAAAGCGGACTTAAACAACCATTATGCTAACAAAAAGAGCGAAGCTATTCTTCTTAGGGAATTGCAGCTAATCCCAGAAAACTTGTCTTTGGGACAACTATTCCTTGGCATTACAAAGGTCAGAACCGATTTAACCGCTTCTCTTAGGAATGGCAATCAAGAAATCGCTGTTGTCAATTCTAAGAAGAAGTTATAAAATGATGTTTGTCTGAACACATTTTTGGTTAACCTTCGGGAGCCACTTAAAGCCACTTAGGTTTAAAAACCCCTCGACTATTGAGGAGGCCTATGAGTTTTGCCGAGTGGAGCAAAGTTTCTACTTCCAAAAAAAGAAAGACACTCAAGATAACAGGTCCCAATCTTCTACACCCTATCCACGACCACAGTCAGGATCGACTCCCATTGACAATCAGCAAAGATTCCGATCTAACAACCAGAACAACAACTACTCTTCTGTCACGCGTAACACCAACACTGGTAAAAGTGGTAGCAAGCAAACTTCTTCCACTTATAATCCTTTTAACGCACCAGGTAGCTCAAGGCACCAACTGAACAATATTAATGAACAAAATGGCCAAGTCCAGCTTTGTAACATTAATGATACAGGAAATTTTCAACCAAATGCCTTGGGAAACCAACAGGCTTCATAACAAGCGAAAGACATGGGTCAGCTCTACCATTTTTATGGATACATTCACTCACAGCTGTACCCATAAAATTTCTTATCGACACAGGCTCAACAAATTCTTTTATACACCCATCAGTAGTCCCAAACGAACGTCGCAAAACCTTGAGTGAGCCCACAATAGTACGAACCGTTCTTAATCACCATACTATCAGGGAAATGATTGAAATTCCTTCATTAGCGGAATTTAACGAACAAATTGAATTCCGTCTTCTCCTTTTTGACTTCCACCCACAATTTAAGGGGTTACTTGGAATGGACGCATTGAAAAAACTCAAAGCGCACATTAAACTGGAGGACTTCCAATTAGAAACCCCACTTTCAACACTAAAAATTTTCACACAAGAAAATCCAGTATCAGAAACACACGTCATACCAGCATTATCTAAAGTTCTTGTACCTCTTCCTGTTCAGACAAAAAACGGCGATCTTTATTGCCCACAGATAAGCTACAGCGAAAACATTGTTATCTCCGAAGGAGTATACAATGCACAAAATGGTATCAGTAAACTAGAAGTGACTAACAACTCTTGTGATGACCAAGAACTTTATTTCGATCTGCTACTACCAACCCAGCCTTACAACGAAGATAACTTTGTCGAGTTACATAGCCTTTCCGCAGACAACTACGACACTTATCACAACCCAGGATGTTTGAATAGAATTCAAAGCGATCACCTTAACAAGGAAGAAAAACACACTTTATTACAGCTTTGTAATCAATACACCGACCTATTTTATAGTGATGAGCAGAAGCTTACGTTCACTAACAATATTAAACATCAGATAGAAACAACAGACGATAGACCAATCCACGTAAAACCATACCGTCATCCTTTCGCTCTCAAACAAGAAATAAGGGAGCAGGTAGACGCTATGCTCAAACAAAATATAATTAGGACTAGCTACTCCCCGTGGAGCGCCCCAGTCTGGGTGGTCCCAAAAAAATCGGAATCTCCAGAAATAAAAAAATGGAGACTTGTCATGGATTTCAGAAAACTCAACGAGAAAACAATCTCAGATCGTTACCCTATACCAAATATAAACGATATCCTTGATCACCTTGGAAAAGCTTCCTATTTTTCGACACTCGACCTGGCCAGTGGATTTCACCAAATTGAAATGCACCACGACGACAGATCCAAAACGGCTTTTGCCGTAGAAGGTGGGCATTTTGAATTTATTCGCATGCCTTTTGGTCTCAAGAACGCACCAGCAACGTTCCAAAGAGTAATGGACAATGTCCTCCGAGATTTCGTTGGTTCCATTTGCCTCGTTTATCTCGACGATATCATAATCTTTTCCCCATCCTTGCAACAACACCTTACAGATATCAGAAAGGTATTTGACAGATTGAGAGCTGCAAATTTCAAAATCCAGATTAAGAAATCCAACTTCTTACGTAAAGAAGTAGAGTTTCTCGGTCATGTTGTCACGGAAAATGGCGTCAAACCAAATCCAAACAAAATATCAGCTATTCAAAATTTCCCGATTCCAAAGAACAGGAAACAGATAAAGTCTTTCCTTGGACTCCTCGGCTACTATCGAAAGTTCATCAAAGACTTTGCTCGCATTACAAAGCCCATTACTCAACAATTAAAAGGGAATAAATGCATCAAAATTGACAAAGAATTCTCAGAAACGTTTGATCTCTGCAAGACATTGCTCTGCAATGATCCCATTTTAAAATACCCTGACTTTAACGAACCTTTCATATTAACTACCGATGCAAGTAACTATGCCATAGGAGCGGTATTGTCCCAAGGACATTTAAACGGCGATAGGCCAATTGCCTTTGCTAGTCGTACATTGTCTGACGTAGAAGTACGATATTCGACGACAGAAAAAGAAATGTTGGCAGCCCAATGGGCGGTGAAACATTTCAGACCGTATCTTTTCGAGAAAAAATTTATCTTGGTATCAGACCACAAACCGTTGACTTGGAACACAGGGCCATTTTCAACAAACGACAAGGTAACACGTTGGAAATTACAACTTCTCGAATACGAGTATCAATTCGTCTATAAAAAAGGTTCTCAAAACGTAGTCGCTGACGCTTTAAGTCGCATTCAACCTGAAGCAGACGTCAACATAAACGATACAGCATCAGACAATGCTACAGATGGTGATACCATACATTCAGCACAGGAAGATTTGGCAGTCGGTATTCCGATAGCCGAAAAACCACTAAACGATTTTAATGTGCAAATATTATTGGTAAAAGGCTTACCAGCCACCAACAACGTAAGCACCCCGTTCAAAAACAAGTTAAGACGAACGATAACAGAACCACATTTCGACACAGATAATGTGTTCAACATCCTAAAACTGGTGTTAAAACCAAACAAAATTTGTGTTATACATACCTCTGAGGAAATTTTCAAAATAGTTCAGGAGGTCTATGCAAAACATTTTTCAAACAACAAGACATTCATTAGGAGTACAATTTTTCTGCACGAACTAACCGACACTGCGGAACAGGAGAAAACTATAAGCGACTACCATAAAAACAACAACCACCGAGGCTTTGATGAGACATTTCTTCACCTTAAAAGGTCACTATATTTCCCGAATATGAAGGCTAAAATTGCCCAAACTTTAAAGCACTGCGATGTATGTCTTACTCTCAAATACGATAGACAACCGCAAAAGCCGCCCTTCCAAATACCAGAAATCCCCTCGGAACCAATGGACATAGTCCACATTGACATTTATACAATCAATAATAATTATAACCTGACGATTATTGATAAATTCTCAAAATTCGCATGTGCATACCCCATACCAAACAGGAATTGCATAAAAGTCCTTGAGTCTTTAAAACATTTTACTGGTTTCTTCGGAGCACCCAAAAAACTGGTTTACGACCAAGGGGCCGATTTTTGTCATCAATACGGTATACAATGTCATTGTACATCTTTCCAACAATCGTCCAGCAACTCGCCTGTAGAACGATTACATTCTACCCTTACGGAAATATATAGGATAGTCATCGATACCAAGAAAAAACACAAACAGACGTGCAAACATGAAGAGATCCTCTCGGAAACTCTTCTGACATACAATAACGCCATACATTCCAGTACAAAGCTGACACCATTTGAGCTATTTAGTGGTCGTACCCACATTTTCAATCAGACATTGGGAAGCAACACGCATCATGAATATCTCGAAAAACTGAACTTATACCGCACCAAACTTTACCCAGAAGTGAGAGAAAAATTAGAGAGAAACTCAAAAATAAGGTTGGAAAAACTCAATGAGAACAGAAAACAACCAGACTCGTTATCCGTAGATAATACTATATTCAGGAAAGAAAACCGCAGGAATAAGCTAACCCCTAGATTCTCCAAACATAAAGTTCAACAGGACAATGGCCTCACCTTAATCACTACACGATCACAAAAAATTCATAAATCTAAAATCAGACGCGCTAAAAACTAAATCACTAATAACCTTATTTTGTTTTGTTTGTACAGGAGCCCGAGCAGCATGGCTCAAAGCATGTCCGTCCGATTAATAAAGGAATCCACACCGATTGCAAAAATCTAACTAGGAGAAGCCCACATTATTAAAACTTATAAAAGGATTAATCACATAGTAAATATCACAGAATTTAATACCTTCAAAATCTTTATCACACTGTAGATACTATGCAATCAGATGACACGTTTTCCGATTCGATAACAATCTTAAGAACTAAACTCGTACACCTACAAGCAAGACTAGATTCATTTCTACCACACAACAGAAAAAGAAGGGGACTAATTAACGGTCTTGGTAGTTTGGTAAAAATAGTGACTGGCAACATGGACGATAATGATTCACAAACTATTAATACAGAATTGACCAAACTTAAGGAAAGTACAGCCTCGTTGTTCAACAACACAAGGAAACAAACCGATTTTAATAATGAGATCATAATCAGATTTAAAAATATTACTGATCACATAAATAGAGAGCAAGAAACCATAACAGATTTCCTAAACAATGCTGGGAATACAATTTATAAAGAATTCACACAAGAACACAACTACATACACACTTTACAATATCTTAATAGGATAAGCTTCAATATCAACCTACTCTTTAATCACTTAAACAACTTGGCAGAGAGTATGTTATTGGCGAAATTAAAAATAATTCCCAAATTTATATTAAATGTAAAAGAGATTGCCAAGATAAGAGAAATCTTTACTGATCAAAATATAATAATCACTTCTGATGAACACATGTACAACTTACTTAAACTAGAAACAATCATTCATAGCAACATTATAATCTTTTCGATAGATATTCCCATTTTTGAACAACAAACTTACACTTTTGCACGAATCATACCCCTTCCTATAAATTCAACACAATTTGTAATAGCCCCTAAATTTATAGCTTATAACAAAAACACTATCAAATATTTTCAAGATAAATGTCCAAAAATAGATAATAAGTTATATTGTAACGACCCCTACAACAACAACCACAACGATCACTGCCTGAAAAACCTTCTCCGTGAAAAAACCAGCTCATGCGATGTCCGAGATACGGGAGCGTTAGTTGACGTTTTCGAACCAGAAAAAGGCATTGTCTTCGTCTTTAACGCATACGACTTAATAGTAAACTCAACTTGCGACACACCTACATCCATCAATGGCACTGCTATTATCGAGTACTCTGGCTGTTCAATAGTCATCAACAACATAAAGTACGATAATACACCACTTACGGAAGAGGACCACCTAGATTTATTCCTGCCGCCCACACACAAACTGATAAGGAACAATACAATAGAAGTTCTAAGCCTAGAAAAACTCCACATGAATGCCATTAGCTCCATGCAGAATATTATCGAATTCAACCAAGCAGCATCACGACACACCATCATACTCTACATCTCTGTAGTTGCCCTACTGATACTAGCGCTTCTTATATGGAGGATTAAAAGCAGCAAAACCATCTTCTACCCGCCACCTGTACACGACGTACCTATCATCGCTTCGGCCATCCCTTCGTTATGGCCTTCACTCCGTTTTGGGGAGGGAGGAGTTAACAATTCGTTCCCCCTCACTACCCCCCCGAATAAACCCCCTCGCACAATACGCCACTGCTAAAGTCGCTGACCAGCGGTTGCTGACCACCGGTTGCTGACGCAGCACAGCGCAGCACATTGACACACTGTTGCAACGTTGTAGGCGGCCACATATGTACTTATATATAAGAACTTGTAAACAAAAAGCTTCACTCTCGAAGTCATTTCGAACTTAATAGAAAACCACTCGAGTTTAAAGAAGCAAACAGAGCGGACGTGTCTTATTGAAAGCAAATTACTGAGACAAAGATACAGAGACCAAGGCGAGACACCCCTATTCCTTTGAAGAAAGAACACACGGGGCCACGATTGTTATCCACCCATACTCCCAAGTGGTAACTCGCGCTCCCACTAACACATACACAAGTGAGCACAACACCCACCACCCGCTCGTATGTGCAGACCAGCATCGATCGGTTTGTAAAAATAAACAAACGAAAATTAAGCCCGAAAATCAAAAGAAGCGGTAATACACCAAAATTGAACAAAACAAGCGATAAACATGCGGACAAAGATACCCTCACTGGGAATAGGTTCCAAATTCTTGCCAAACAGTCTGACGCTGAGACTGAAGAAAAAGCTGCAAGTGCCGCAATACCAAAGCCTCCGCCAATCTACATTAGGGATACTAGCTGTGCGGCCCTAGTAACAAAGCTTTTCTCGCTAATAGGCAATAATAACTTCTATGTGACATCCGTCAGCAAGTTAACACCGATGACGACTATCGCGCTGTCGAAAAATGTTTAAGAGC
The DNA here is from genome assembly GCA_035044965.1 of Lordiphosa andalusiaca. Classification (NCBI taxonomy): domain Eukaryota; kingdom Metazoa; phylum Arthropoda; class Insecta; order Diptera; family Drosophilidae; genus Lordiphosa; species Lordiphosa andalusiaca. The sequence continues at coordinate 27,266 of JAWNNM010001854.1, forward strand.
TGAACATAAAAGCTACTGCACCTACCAACTAAAAAGTACCAAAGGCCTACAGGTATTGAATCAAGTGTCCCTGCAACGGAAGTTGCTTATGCTTTGGAAGAAAAGGGATTTAAGGTCAAGTCCGTAATAAACTTAATAAACAGAGACAAAAAACCCCAGCCGCTTTTCAAAGTTGAGCTGAGCCCGGAAGACATAGCTCCTAACAAAAATAAGGTGCACCCCATTTACGAACTACCTTACTTATTGGACCGCAGAGTAACTGTAGAGGAACCGCACAAGCGCACGAATCCAGTGCAATGTACCAATTGCCAATAATTTGGACACACCAAATCCTACTGCGCTCTGCGATCTGTTTGTGTGGCATGCGGAGAGCTGCACAATACTGCCTCATGCCCCGCAAACAAGGAGGATCCATCAGTCAAAAAATGCAGTAACTGTGGAGGTAAACACACCGCAAACTACAGAGGTTGCCAAGTATACAAAGATCTGAAGAGCAGGATTAATACGCGCACGGAATTTGCTCGTTCCAATGGAAACCTTAATACGTATACACCCTCGCAATCGACCCCTGGAGTCTTCTTCACAAAAGCTACGAGATCGTCTTTTGCCCAATCGACTACTACCCAAGGCGTTTCTTTCGCAAGCGTCTTGAAACAAGGAACGATTTCACACAAAACTCCAACTGAGCCGACTCTGACAACAAAACATGTGGAGCAACCATCAAACCAAAGTGGCTTAGAAGCCATGTTTCTATCGTTACAACAAACCCTGAAAGATTTTATGGTGTATATGCAAAACGCAATGCAAGAACAGATGAGAATGCAAGGCCTTCTCAATTAACTGCTCGCTTCGCAACAACCCAATTAATGGCTCTCCTGAGAGTATCACTCTGGAACGCAAATGGCATTCCACGCCACAAAGTGGAGTTATCCAAATGTCTCCAAGACAATGAAATCGACATAGTGCTTCTTGCGGAAACTCATCTGACGGACCGATATAATTTCCAATTATCGGGATATGCATTTTACGGCACAAATCACCCAGATGGTAAAGCCCATGGCGGAACTGGCATCCTAGTCAGAAGCCGCATCAAACATTATCCACTAACGGGATATTCGGAAACCTACCGACAAGCCACATCGATATGCGTAGAATCTAAACGAGGCAATATCACTCTGTCTGCAGTTTACTGTCCCCCACGATTTACGATATCAGAAAAACAATTCCAAGATTTCTTTAATACACTTGGTCAAGTGCCGCTTCTTCGCTGCGGGTGACTATAACTCGAAACATCCCCACTGGGGCGCCAGACTGACTAATCCCAAGGTGAAGCAACTCTACAACGTACTCAAGCGCGCATCAAACAAACTCGACTATGTATCTCCGGGAGGGCCTACATACTGGCCAGCAGATCCAAAGAAAATACCCGATCTTATAGACTTTGCTATAACAAGAAAAGTTCCACAAAACCTGGTAACTGCAGAAGCCCTTGCAGACTTGTCGTCAGACCATTCTCCAATAATATTCACCCTTCTGGAGTGCCCTCAGATCAGACAATATCCACGGAGACTGACTTCACACAAGACAAACTGGCACAAATACAAAAAATATATCAGCAGTCACATCGAGCTGAGCCCGACCATAAACAGCGAAGTAGACATTGAAAACTCAGTACAAGCCCTCAACTCTATCATTACTGCTGCTGCTCATCATTAAAACCCTCAAACAACAACAATAACACCTAAGCAAGATAGTAGATTAACGAACAGCTACATAGACCGACTGGTGTGTGAAAAGCGGCGTGCAAGAAGAGAATGGCAGCACCATAGGTCGTCTGCGTCAAAAAATCGTCTGAGACTTGCGGAACGCATACTTCGCAAAACACTCGAAGCGGAAGAGCAGCTAGCCCATAGCCGTTACATAGAAATACTATCGCCTACAAGCACCAAATTTCCCCTATGGAGAGCACATGCAAGCATAAAGCCCCCTGCAAAAGTAGACACGCCTTCAAGGGACCAGAGTGGAAGTTGGGCCCGCAGTGGCGAAGAGAAGGCAAATGTCTTTGCACTTCACCTTAGAAATGTCTTCCAGCCAAATCCACCAACTAATGGCTATGCACTACCATTGGTTCCCATCGCCGCACAAACTGACCCAATTAAAGTTCATTCACTTGAAATAAAAAATGCTATCGGAGATCTACAACCCAGAAAAGCGCCTGGACATTACCTTATTACGCCTAAAATGATTATGGAACTTCCAAGTCCTGCCATAACATATATCTCAAGACTTTTCAATGCAGTACTGCCATGTGGATACTTCCCAACCCAATGGAAGAAGTCCACAATCATAATGATCCATAAACCAGGAAAGAATAAAACCCAAGCGTCATCATATAGACCCATTAGTCTACTACCTTGCTTATCAAAACTTTTTGAGAAGATCTTACTCCGTAAAATTGATTCCCATGCGCAAAATATCATTCCATCACACCAATTTGGGTTTCGAGCTAAACACGGGACTATTGAGCAAGTCAACCGCATAACTTCAGATATTCGGACTGCGTTTGAAAACCGCGAATACTGCTCTGCCATTTTCTTAGATGTTGCCCAAGCATTTGACCACTTATGGTTGGACGGTCTTACATTCAAGATAAAGACAATGATTCCACCAAATACACACAAAGTCCTAGAAAGTTACGTCAGTAACAGAGTATTTACAGCTCGTCAAAATGAGTACACAACAGAAGTGTTCACCATAGGAGCCGGAGTACCGCAGGGAAGTGTTCTTGGTCCTTTCTTATACGTACTATACACTGCCGACATACCAACAGACTCTCGACTTACAATAAGTACTTTTGCGGATGATACGGCAATATTAAGCAGATCACGATGTCCAATTACCGCAAGAAGACTTTTGGCAAGCCATCTTACCGACGTGGAAGAGTGGCTGTCCAACTGGCGTATCAACGAGCAAAAGTGTAAGCACGTGACGTTCACACTCAACAGAAGCACCTGTCCCCAGCTATCACTAATACACCTCGATAGAAGGCTCACATGGCGCAAACACATAGACTCGAAAAAACTTCAGATAAAGCTTATGGCCAACAGCCTTCACTGGCTAATTAACTCCCGTTCCCCACTAAAGCTGGAATATAAAGTCTTACTGTACAAGAGCATCATAAAGCCTGTCTGGACCTATGGCTCGCAGCTATGGGGAAATGCTTGTGCGAGCAGCTTGGACATCCTCCAAAGATCACAGTCGAGAATCCTTAGAACCATCACTGGAGCGCCATGGTACATTCGCAATGATTGCATCCACAACGACCTCAGCATCCCACTGGTTGAAACTGAAATAGAGGAACTTAAGCGCAAATGTTCTGAGAAGCTTCTTGCCCACCCAAACCAAATTGCAAAATCTCTCACCATGCTGGCAACGCATTCTCGCCTGCGAAGAAACGACTTACCAACCCAGCGACTGACTTGAAGGGCCGTAGAACACAAACTACCTCCAATAGGGGATAGTTTTTTAAAAAAGTTTCTAGATTAAGATTTGAAAAATTATTGTTAGTCTCTTTAAGAGAAGATGCAATAAATACCAACCAAGCATAAAAAAAAAGAGTGGGCGTCGTGGAACACCCGGTACGAGCGAAGCTCTTTACGAAGGATAATAATAATCTGATTTGAAACTACAACACTTTCAAAAGAATATAAAGTACCATTGTTTTTGTATGGTTATATCCAGATGAATTTTGTTTTTAATCCAATTTACATTTTGACTAGTAAAAAAGTGTTTCCCAAGAAAGGGGCTCTCTGTCTTTAACTTCCATCAAAACAATAAAGAACCTCTGACTGCGTGTTCTGTTTAATGGTTAAAAGTAAATGTCGATAGTGCTACATGTTTTTTGATATTTTTTATCAAAGGCCTGTATCCAGCTTGGCGGGAAATTACTGCCGGAAATTTGCTATTTATTTTGAGTGTGTGGAGACCAACGATAACAAACTGTCGCTCATAGCGTTCTCTGTCTCTCTCTTCCAAAGCCTTCTTACAGTCATTTGCTAGCTAGCATACACAAAATTAATGAACTGCCTCTACGCTGCCTCTCTACGTTTTTCCGCGCATTCTGCTTTGGGATTCCCAAACGGTTATGCCTCCGCTGGCATGGAGAGACTTCTTAGACACGTTCAGTTGGTATGCATTGATCGCTGATGATAGAGGGTGGTTTCTTTTGAAACAGCTGTACGATCTACCAGCCTCCTTTGTGGTGTTGTGTCTCTGTTTAAAGTTGTGCGAAAGCATAACATGATCTCGAGCCGGCTAAAAAAACTGCAGGTTTACTAAGAACAAAGGTCACAGAAAAACCAGTCACATGAACTTAATAACTTTAATCACAATAACATGTATCTCCTTTATTTAAAAGTGCTTTTTCCAGAAATGTGAGATTCGTCAAAGACATGGTCTTGCCTCAACTGCTTGTATCAAAGCAATTTTCTCCTCACAGTTTTTGCCTCTATTTTTTTTGACAAATCACTTCCAAAATAATTGTAAACATTATGTTCCTGAGCTGTGTATCAGCTGTTTCTCGAACCACACACGCCTTCGAAACGCCGCTATCGATACGTCGCTATCAAGACAAAGTGTGGATTTTGTTCATGTTGCTGGACGGACAAACGAAAAATTCCTGACACAATTTTTTGATATGAAGTTTGGCAGGAATTTTGGGTTTCCGCGGTGCAGAATACCCGGCTTAACCAAAAAAGTTGTTGCTGAAATTCCTTAAAAATTGTGCATTAAATGAGTTGACAAAATAAAATAAAGCCAGAAAATAGCCTTAACTTAGCACTTTTCACTGCTTTGGTTACTGCTTTGGTTACTGTTTCGGTCACTGTTTCTGTAACTGTTTCAGTCATAGTTAAGTCACTGTTTCAGTCACCTTTTCGGTCAGTGTTTTGATCACTTTTTCAGTCACCTCTGATCTCCCACCACGACCCCCCAACTCACAACCCACCTGCTGCTATGGCTGTTTTGTATAGGCCAAAGCTGCTGACTTTGCAAACCATAACCGTTCTTCTTTCTGACAACTGCAAAGAGAGGACCGGTTGTTGAAAACTCTGCTCACAACCCACATGCTGCTATCGCTTTCTTGCACAGACTTTCTGGCTTTCGACCTTACAAAATACCTAGATCTGGTGCGAAAATAGTTAAATTGGCAACACTGGTTAGCAGACTCCAGTGTAAGCAGAGACATGATGCAATATATTAGGTGGTCTCGTCGGCAAAAAGTAGTCCGTTAACAATGCCAACAGTAACAACAACATGCGAAAAAAAGGAAAGCGTCGGCAGCAGAGAGTGCCAGAGCGTGAGAAAATGAGAGAGCGCATATAATTTGCAGCATACATTAAAGTTGCATACATACATATACTCGCACGCACTGAGTGAGCTCACACACAAACGCTGCTGACTTTGCAAAGTCAAAAGCGTAGCCAAAAAATCTGTCGCAAAGACAATCGTTTTCTGGATTTACCCCCCAGTCTACCGTCCGTAAAAGAGCTTCGCTCTAAAAATAAAAAAAAATGTTAAGAATGTTGTGTCAAAATTTGTAGTTGATTGGAGCGAAATTGTCGAGCTTACGAGTATTTTTATACCTGTCGTTTAAACGTTTTATACCAAATTTTTTAGTGTTCAAAACTTTAAAATGATTTTCCCACAACTCATGTTTTCAAACTCGGTGCCCCTCATAACATAAAAACTACTGAACCGATCATTTTGAAATTTTGTACACTATTTCTATACATAATTTACGAGGTAACGCTGTCGAGTTTTCTTCAAATTTGTTAATAATTTTTTTTTACAATAAAAAGTTAGCCGAATTTTTTCCAAAAAAATCGATTTTTTCACTTCAAAATTTTCCAAAAAAGTGAAAAATTAAAATTTCGAAAAAAAAACTCGACTGCGTTACCAGGGGAAAACTATTATCTAACGAATAAGTTTTGGTTATTTGATTTCGGATGATCCAGCACCAAGCTATGAGGGGCACAGCAATTCACCTCTTTTCCGAGAGACTTCCGAATATTTGCTGCCATTGCCGTATTTTTTAATATTTCTTCGTGAAAATTTTATACAACATTCTTTAAATGTCATACTTGAATGTGCTTATAGTTTTAATAAAGAGATTTTAACTGTGTCGTCACAAAAAATTCACAAAAAAGTGCATTTTTTCGATCGATTTGACCTTTATATAATTATGTTTAAAATGTATTGTGAATTTATATTCGAAATGTGCTAATAGTTCTTTTTGTGCAGCGTTCTAGGGTGGATAGATGTATGAAAAACCTTGGTAAAAGGGATCACCGGCCAAAAAAGGTCATGCAGCGTAAGGTGATCATCGGAAGGGTGGGCACCTGCTGTTGCGACACACCTGCACAGCACTATTTCAGCATTCATGGCGGCAACTCTATCTGCGCTGCCATTTAGTGTTTTAAAGCCATATGTTTATGTAGAGCTCTATCCTGTTTTTTTCCTTAGTTCTGAGTCTATAATTCTCGTTCTTCCTTGTCCAGTCGAGAAAGCTACATTTTGGTGAATTTTGTTTTTTTTTTTGCACGCGAAATATTTAAATAGGTTTGAGTGTTACTCCGAGCAAGTGGCCTAATGCATTTCTTATGAACCCTACCCAAGCCGACGACCAAAAAGCCGTGACAAACCTCGTGCTACACTAGCCATCACACGTACAATAGCTCGATCGTACCGTGGTACAATAATCAACGTTACATACTACAAACTTATTTTTGTTGCCCAACTCAAGGGCCAAGTTTTGTCTTTTTGTGTTTGAGTTATAACACACAAAATGTGACATAACCGGCCTTAATTAATAACCAAACAAGTCGCAAATACCTGACTTAATTCTTGATCGATTGAATTCTTTTCTTTTCCTTTTAAATTTTAATGAGTTTGATAGACTTACACAAGGTATAGTCCAGGCTCTTACAACAATCCGTATATTGCTTGGAAACACAGGATATGTTATGTTAAAATATAACTCCTTGTGTCATAAAGCAAGTCAACTTGTTGAATTGGCGTTGTTATTGGTTCAACGTGGAGTGTTGACCTAAGTTCATTCCGTCAATAGATTCAGAACACCTTCTCACTCTTTTCTCTTTGATCTACTTAATTTTTGAATGACTTTGACAAATCATTCAGTAGTAGATTCAAATTCCTTTTTCTATTTTTATTTATTTTCTTAAGTTTAATTTAGCTCTCTTGGTTTTTTTTATTATTAGATTACGGCTATAATTGGAGAAGTATTGTTGTCTTTTGCCTTTTCTTTTCCAGTTATACCATGCTCGTATATGATAAAACCGAAAGCAAAAATATAACGGCCTAAACTGCATATTGAGTTTTTATTTTGATCATCGCTGGATTCTGATTAGTTTGCACTACTATCAGCCGCGTGGTCAATTCACATAACCAATGGCAACACTTACTTTTTCCTTCCTATAGTTGTTTCAAATTCTTTTATGTCACTTTTCTCATTTTGTTTCTTCCCAGTTTTATTTTGGTTTCTCGGAATTTTTATTAGAGTACGGCTATGACTGGGCTAGTTTGGTTGCGTTTGCCTTTAACTTTCCAGTTATATAAGTTAACAACAATAACATTCACAAAGCCATAAAATTTAAAATAAAGTAAAACAATAACAACTCCTAACACGCGCATCCGCCTGCGCAAGTTCAAAGCCCCAATTTACGGAAACCCGATATGCTGACTCCAGGTCTACAGCGCTTCCCGTGGGAATCGCTAACGCATCATAAGGCGACGAAAATGTTGTGCAACTGCAGCAGCGCAGAAACTGCAGCAAAATTTGTTGGTTGTCAAGTTGAGGGTTTATTAGGTCCAAATTGTTGTAATTTACTTTAGTTCTGATTTTGACTCAATAAAACGTATACGTGTCGGCTTTGGTCGAATTAAAATACTTTTTTTTTATTTAACAAGTCCTACGGGATGTAATTGGCGCCCAACGTGGGGCCTTGGCGCGTTATCCTTCGGTCGTAAAAAGCACCTCAAGTAGCTGCAAGTGTCGGGAGAAGTTACGGAAAACACCCTAAGGCTGTAAAGTGGAAAAAGCAAAAAAGTACTTCAAGTAGCTACGCGTGAAAACTCACAAGGCCAAAACCACGAGAAGTGACCAACCAAAAGGCTATCAAGCGCCCACAACGACGCATACGACGTACGGGAAACAAAGCACCTCAAGTAGCTGCAAAACAAACGCCAAGGTCCAGAAGCAAGAACCATCGCGGGAGTGTCGAGTCTGTAGATTTTGTTCGCAGACAACGGAACGGTAGTGTTGTGCCAGGGTACCATAGTAGCTAACGCAAAAAGGACACAAACCCACCAACCGGCTACGTGACAACCCCGAAAACTACCAATCATCTGTAGATTTTGTTCGCAGACAACCGGAGTGGAGGTGTTGACCAGGGTACCCCAGTAGCAGATGCAAAAAGGATTCTACCCACCAACCGGCACGGGATGTTTTGGATTATTTTGTAAGTAGTTTTAAGCTTTTAAAAAAAATTCCAAAGAATTACACAAATTTTTTACACAGAGCAAGAAGTTCAATATAAAGTAATTCAAAAATAAACCGGAAAAACCACGCAAGAAAAGAAAGAAAGAATAAGAAAGTATAAAAACTTTTGTCGATTTAACACCCCAGAAAATTTGAAAAAGAAAGATATTTGAAATAAAAGTTCTATACTTTTTGGTCACCTCTCCACAAAGCGAAATATTTAAACATCTACATATTCGAAAAGTTCACTTAATAGACAGGGCACACAATCTCATTTGCGCAACTTTCATATTCATATAAATACAGAAAACCTCAATGGCAACAAACCAAAACAATTTAATTCGACCTGCTCAGCTTTTGCCTAACAACGACAATGCACAAAACGAACGGGCAGAAAATGCGCCGGTTCAAATGACTGTGACCGATTTACAAGCACAAATAAGAGGTATAGTTCAGGGTATGTTAAATAGCAGAGAGCCAGACCAAAATAATCAGCCACTGGTAGACAAGGAAATTAACGTAAATGCATCCAATCTAGGCGACCTGGACAAAATTCCAGATGTAGTAAAGTCTCTACGCGAATTTTCAGGTCAAGCAGGAGAATTTAGCTCTTGGAAAAAAAGTGTAGAGCGCATATTGCAAATTTATACCCATATCCGAGGCACACCAAAATACTACGGAATTCTAAGCATAATCAGAAATAAAATTACAGGAAACGCAGATTTGGTTCTAGAATCTTATAACACGCCTTTGAATTGGATCGCAATTTCCAAATGCTTGACTGCTCATTACGCTGATAAGAGAGACATAGGCACACTCGAATACCAAATGACTTCTTTAATACAGGGAGGCCAGTCAATACCAGAGTTTTATCAGAAAGTCTATTCACACCTGTCACTAGTTTTAATCAAAATTTCATGCATGGAAATGAGCAGGGAGTCACTTGACTTATTCTCTAAAAGCTATAGAGAAAAAGCGCTTGATACATTTATTAGAGGTCTAAATGGTGACCTACCAAGACTGTTAGGTATGAAAGGCCCAGCAGACATGCCTGAAGCACATCAATTGTGTGAGAAACTGGAAAACCAGAAATTCAGAACTAACTATGCCAACAGCAGCCAAGGCATGCTGAGAAACGTAAATATCCCCTCTGCCCCTCCTATTCCACCTCGTAGAAATATTCAGCGTTTAGCTTCACACAAATTTTATCCAAACTTAGCCCACTTGCCTCAGCAAACCATGCAGAAATATGAGCCCCAACAACAGTTCGTCACAAGAAATCCTAATTTTCGTCCGAACGGCTACATGCCACCCTTACCTCAACGTCCGATAGCTCCAAAGCCATTGCCCAAACCAGAGGCAATGGAGGTGGATCAAAGTATCCAAACCAGGAGGGTTAATTATATGAACCGTCCATACAACGACATGGCAGGGAAGAGACCCCCACCTAATTCATCTGCCGATCAGTCAGACAAAAGACAAAGAAATTTCCACATGACACAGGAAGAAGAAGAGTATTACGCGGCCATGAATAATACAGAAGATATTAGCGGCGAAACCTTAGCTGACTATTTGGAAGCGACGGAAGAACATCCCGCAGAAGAAGAGGAAGATCAATCGGTCGTTGACCATGTGGAGTTAAATTTTTTAGTATAAAATATTCTTCGTTACCTTACATTGAGTGCAAGTTCAGTAACGGAGAAATTGTCAAAATTTTAATTGATTCAGGCTCTAACAAAAATTACATTCAAAGAAAAATTGTCAAAAATCCTATTCAAAACAAACAACCCTTCATAATAAGTTCAGTCGGAGGAAAAGTAAGAATAACACACCACACAATTGCAAACCCGTTTGGTTTAAAAGACACCAAAATTAAATTCTTTATCTTACCCCAGCTCACTACATTCCATGCGATAATAGGGAACGACTAATTGCGCGAGCTTCAGGTAGACATATTCAACACAAGGGGTTACATTTCAATTCAGAACAAGCTCAAAATAAAAATAAAACAACAAAAAGCGACAGAGGTAAACAAAATAGATATAAGACTCGATCATGCCAATGAGAATCAAAAGAAAAAAATGAATGAGCTATGCTCAAAATTCTCAAAACTATTTTGCGAACCAAATGAAAAACTGACATTTACAACGAGAGTTCAAGGCGAAATTCGAACGAGCCATGAAAATCCGGTATATTCAAAATCTTACCCTTACCCAGTATCTTTAAAGCCGGAAGTTGAAAAACAAATCAAGCAAATGCCGCCCTATAATTCACCCATATGGGTAGTACCCAAAAAAATGGACGCTTCAAACGAAAAAAAGTACAGAATAGTACAAGATTATAGGAAAATAAATACTATCACTATTGCTGACAAATATCTCATTCCAGATATCAATGAGGTTCTGGCCCAGCTGGGAAAGAACAAATTCTTCTCAGTTTTTGATCTTAAAAGTGGATTTCATCAGATCCCATTAAGAGAATCAGACATCGAAAAAACGGCTTTCTCAGTCAACAACGGCAAATACGAATACCCGTTTGCCTTTCGGGCTCAAAAGTGCTCCCTAAGTTTGTCAACGTGCCCTTGATGACATATTAAGGGAACATATCGGGAAAAAATGTTTCGTCTATATAGACGACATTATAAATTTCAGCGAAAGCGAGGAAAAACATCTTTGCGATATTGAGAAAATTATCAAAACTCTCGAAAAAGCAAACATGAAAGTTCAACTCGACAAGTGCGAGTTCCTTAAAAGAGAAGTCGAATTCCTAGGGTTCATTGTCGCAGAAAATGGGGTGAAGACAAATTCAAAAAAAGTCGACGCGATTCTCAACTTTCCAGCTCCAAAAACCATGAAAGGTCTTCGCTCAATTTTAGGACTATCGGGGTATTATCGCCGATTTATCCAAGATTATGCCAAATTTGGCAAAACCCCTCACAACCCATTTAAGGGGGGAGGGAGGACGGCTGTCCAAACACAAATCCAAAAAGACAAACATTACGCTTGGTAAGGAAGCCTTGGAGGCGTTCGAAAATTTAAAAACAACTCTCACAACAGAAGAGGTTATGTTGACATACCCAGACTTTACAAAACAGTTCCAATTAATGACAGATGCATCTGACTTTGCGATAGGAGCAGTTTTAGCTCAAGAGGACAAACCTATAATTTTCATATCCAGAACACTTAACCAAACAGAAGAACATTACGCCACAAATGAAAAAGAAATGTTGGCCATTGTTTGGGCTCTGAAAACATTAAGAAATTATCTGTACGGGCAGGCCAAAGTCAAAATTTTCACAGATCATCAGCCCCTAACATACGCACTCAGCCACAAGAACCATAACAGCAAAATGAAAAGATGGAAAGCCATACTAGAAGAATATGACCACGAACTCGTTTATAAACCAGGAAAGGCAAATGTTGTAGCAGACGCACTGAGTAGGCCGCCTATGCATACGACATCTGAAGTAAATTCGATATCAGCAACAATACACAGCAGTGATAGTTCGTCAGAAAATCTTATTCAAACGGCAGAGGAACCGATCAATGTTTTCAAAAACCAGATTGTGCTTAAGACAGGCGAGGAACCTTCAAATAATTTCGAAATCATATTTCCCACATACCATAGACACACTATTACCGAAAGCTCATTCGACTCGCAAAAGTTGATAGACATTCTTAAGACACGTCTCAACCCCTCGATAATCAACGGCCTACATACAGAAGAAAGGATCCTAGGTCAAATTCAAGAAATCTACCCCATCCACTTTTCCAATTATAGAATTCGATTTTCGAGTAATATGGTCACAGACCTTATAGACGAAATCGAACAGGAAAATGCTATAATAAAAGAACTCAAAAGAGCACACAGAAATTGCTTGGAAAACAAAAGGCAACTTCTTGAGAAAGTCTATTTTCCCCAAATGCACGCAAAGGTTAAGAAAGTAGTTCAGGAATGCAAAGTTTGCAAAGAGCAGAAATATGAAAGACACCCTAACAAGCCAATACTTCACCACACCCCTATTCCGATGTACCCGGGCACATAGTTCATATCGACCTATACTTAACCCAAAAACAAGTAGTGCTGACAGGGATCGATAAATTCTCAAAACTCGCAGTGGCCAAGGTAGTGAAGTCCAGAGCTACTCAGGATATTAAACGACCACTCAAAGAAATACTTATTGGTTTTGGAATTTCCGAGGCAATAGTAATGGATAACGAAAAGTCTTTAAACTCAAACCCTATAACAAGAATGATGCAAGATCAGTTTAACATTGAGGTCTACCAAGCACTACCCTACAATAGCCTCGCGAACGGTAAAATAAAAAGATTTCACTCCACGCTAGCGGAGATTTTGAGATGTCAAAACGCGGAAAAAACACATGTCACTTTCGAGGATCTCCTTGACAGATCTATTTGCAAATATAACTATTCTATCCATTCAACAACAAAACGAAAACCCGTTGAGCTATTTTTCGGAAGACGCGTAGCTAACGACCCGCGCTTATTACAAAAAGAAAGAGGACGCATAGTTTACAAAGGACTGATACGAAACGAACAGACAACTCTCATTTTTAGGCCATTGACAGGCACATGTTGTGCAGCGGACGTACATGTTATTGACTACACGAACTCCGAGACAGTGACCATGACCACCGGACTAGTAAAAGTACAGAACGGGACTTACAGACTAATCCACATGGTAGACTTGGAAGAATACCAGCAGACCCTTGACATTATAAACCGGACAATACGGACAAGACTCAAGACATTTGACCCCTTACTTCCGTTCGCGCAAGAAGAGCTTAGTAAAAAACACAAAATTTGTTAAACAAGCTTGTTGTCAGGAAACGAGACAAAGGATACGTCGACTTGATAGGAACCGCTTGGAAGTGGATAGCAGGCTCCCCAGATAATAACAACTTTCAAATAATAAAAGAAAAAATCAACAACGATATGCAAAATAACAACAATCGATTACCTGATTGTTAAACCGACTTATAATGGAAAAAATAAATAATATGACCCATACAACGCAAAATATAATGAGCAGCATAAAATTTGAAGGCAGCGCTCAAAGAGAAATAGGAATGATTCTAATGTACCAAATCCAAATTTTGAAAGACGAGATCTTAAATCTCAATTACGCCATACAATGGGCAAAAGCCGACAGCAGCAATCCCCACATATTGAGTGAATTGGAAATTAAAAAAGTAAAAGAGATAATAGAAACAGATCAGGTTCCATACATTAATCTTGAGGAAGCGATGCAAATAGCTGACGTAAGCATCGCAAGCAGCGGCTCGTCACTTATTTACAAGATCAAAATTCCAATTACTGAAAAAGAACTTTGTGACGAGATGCTAATAAAACCTATTAAAAGGGGACAATTTATCTATAAAATCGAAAACGAAAATGTAATTAGATGTAAGAACAAATTACTATTAGTAAAAACAACTTGTAAAACTTATAACGAAATCAAAATATGTAGAAATAATAATAGCGTAGATATCAGCAACTCAACTTGCCTACCAAACTTACTACGAGGTAAACCAACCACATACATACGAATCAACAACCAGCACATACCTAACATCGAAAACTTTCAACCTGGCATCAGCAACACCACTGTAGTAATCAATGGACAAACATACGTGTTCAAAACTTCAACAGACTTCAATCCTCTACCCGGAATCCTCCAACCTGAAGAAACCATTCGGAAATACGAGAAGATTCTTACTCTGGAGATGGTAAAAGAGTTGTATCTGAATAACACACACGCAATAGACCTGCTAAGAATCACCTCCCACACTACGGACATTTCAATTGCACTCTTATCAACGATTTTTCTCATTATCATGCTAACTAGGTTCATCCTTAGAAGAAAAGGGCGTGCACTCATTACCTACGTGACCCAGAAGAAACCAGACGAGTCAACCCATCATGACGAACGAGGACGTTCGAATTTAAGGAAGGAAGAGTTAACAACAATAACATTCACAAAGCCATAATATTTAAAATAAAGTAAAACAATAACAACTCCTAACACGCACATCCGCTTGCGCAAGTTTAAAGCCCCAATTTACGGAAACCCGATTTGCTGACTCCAGGTCTACAGCGCTTCCCGTGGGAATCGCTAACGCATCATAAGGCGACGAAAATGTTGTGCAACTGCAGCAGCGCAGAAACTGCAGCAAAATGTGTTGGTTGTCAAGTTGAGGGTTTATTAGGTCCAAATTGTTGTAATTTACTTTAGTTCTGATTTTGACTCAATAAAACGTAAACGTGTCGGCTTCGGTCGACTTAAAATACTTTTTTTTTATTTAACAAGTCCTACAGGATGTAATTTATACATGCTCTTATATGGTAAGCCGAAATCAAAATAAAACGGTCCAAGCTGCAGATTGAGCTTTCTGATATTGATTGGCGCTGGATTCTGATTTTGTGTGGTGTAGAACTACTATCAGCCGCGCTGTCAATTCAGATAGCCAATAGCAAAATCTTCAACTATACTTACATATATGGCTGATTTACAAAATGAATGTATATTATCTGTTTATTTTAAGACGTTTGCATGCCTTCCACAATTTTTTTTATGAATTATTTATTGATAAATATTATTTATCTTGTCTTTTTGTAACACCAACTGTATTGAACATTTTTATTTTACGAGCAATGTTTTTGAATCGCACCCCAGAAAAAGTAACAAGCGAGCAAAATACATCCGAATACTGTGTCATTTGTACACAAGCAATTGATATATCCCAAATATTCGCAGCTAATTGTGGACATCCATTTCATATTAGATGCTTTAGATCACGATCGCGAAATTCAAAAAAGTGTCCAGTGTGCAAACAACCACTCGGTACAACATCAACATTACCTTCCACAAGTACGAATTCTAGAGGGCGAAATCTTTCAATAGCCGATCCACAAACAACAAGATACCGTAGTAGGCAGTTACCTGAAATTTTAACTTCTAACGTGTCCAAAATGACTACGTTATTAATCAAACTCTCAGCAACAAGAGCCTAGCGGTGCTACTGATCCGGCTGCTCAGCAACCGCCATCTCTAAACTGCTTACAGCGAGTACTCGTCGAGTCAATGGCAGCAGCCATGGCTCAACAAGCAAATTCGTTAGCACTTACCTTGTATTAGCAAACAGAATCTCTAACTCGGGCTATAACTGCAGGATTTCGAGCCATGAGTACTCCCACGTCGGTTCAATTACCTCCAGGTGCTCAGATGCAGACCCTTGAGACCATAGAGCAGCAAACTTTTCAACAAGGATTACGATTATCTAATTCACCAGTTCCGCCAGTGCAAAGCCCACAACAAGATAGTGAGCAACAATCTCGCTCCACGCCTGTTAATTTCGATGCTCGACCAGAACGAATCAGCCAAATTATGGCAAATTGGAAAATCCGATTTTCTGGTAGGGGTCAGTTATCAGTAGATGATTTTATTTATCGTATTGAAACGCTGACTAATCAAACATTAGGTGGAAATTATGGATTGACTGCTCGTTATGCCAGTAATTTATTTGAAGGCATAGCCAATGAGTGGTACTGGCGTCACCATAGAAGCGTGCCTCAGGTATCCTGGTCGTCCTTGTGCTCAGCATTGAGAGGGCATTTTAGGCATTTGATTGAAGAATCAAACAGCGCCTGGTCTTCGGCAGTAGTTTTAGTTAAAAAACCTGGCAAGGTTAGAATTTGTCTCGATAGCCGTAAGGTGAATGAGCACACAGTCAAGGATGCTTATCCTTTGCCTATAATAGATGGTATCCTAAGCAGACTTCCAAAGGCAGAATACATAACGAGCCTTGATCTTAAAGATGCCTTCTGGCAAATACCGCTTGAGGTTAATTCACGGGATAAAACTGCCCTTAGCATTCCTGTTAGACCACTCTTTCAATTTTAGGTGATGCCATTTGGGCTTACTAACTCCCCTCACACTATGTCTAGGCTTATGGATAAAATTAGTCCACCGCACTTGAGAATTGAGATGTTTATCTACCTTGACGACCTCTTAATAGTGTCGAACACATTTGAGCGACATATGGAGGTTTTGAAGATAGTTGCGGAGGAGTTAAAAAAGGCAAATTTGACAATTAACGTCGAAAAAACCACTTTTGTCGGAAATAGTTAAAATATCTTGGGCATATCATTGGACATGTTACAATTAGCACCGATCCAGAGAAGATAAGCCATAGCTGAATTTCCGATCCCCAGATCGGTAAAGCAAGTTAGACGCTTTTTAGGGATGACGGGCTGGTACCACAAATTTGTACAAAATTATGCAGCCATAGCGTCTCCACTAACAGACACTCTAAAGCAAAAACGCAGTTTTCTCTGGGCTGACGATACGCAAAAGGCTTTTGATGAGCTTAAGGCTAAGCTCTGCACAGCACCTGTGTTGCATAGCCCCAATTTTAGTAGACCGTTTTCCATCCATTGTGATGCCAGCAACACTGGAGTCGGCGCAGTTTTAATGCAGGAGAACAGCGAGGGTGATGAGATTCCTATTGCATTCATGACTCGGAAACTAAATAAATGTCAACGCAACTATACAGTTACTGAGAAAGAATGCTTAGCTGCCATGTTAGCTGTGAAAAGTTTAGAGCTTATGTAGAGGGACAGGAGTTCTCAATTGTGACTGATCACGCCTCCTTAAAATGGCTGATGTCACAAACTGATCTTAGCCAGACGGTCGTTAAAACTCCAAGGCTTTGATTTTAAGATCATTCATAGAAAAGGTAGTCAAAATGTAGTGTCCGACGCTTTATCGCGCACATATACCGAGGATCTCTCAGCATTGTTCATGGAAGGCGTTGTGGACATACATTCGCAAGAGTTTGACTCATCAGAATATAAAGCCATGAGAGAAAAGGTGTTGCTAAGCTCACAACAACTGCCAGATATAAAGGTTGTCAACAATCTTATATATAGACGAGCTGAGCACACTTCAAGTGAGCAAATTGCAGACGACGTTTGCTGGAAACTGTGGATTCCGGTGTCCTTGGTACCTTCCATTCCATTCCATTTTAAAATTCATGGAAAATTCGATTTTTCGTTGTTTTGTGCCTGAATCCGTAGTTTCGGATAACGGCGTTCAGTTTAAGTCAAACTCTTTTAACGCCTTGCTAGACAGATACAAAATGCGTCATATATATACGGCTGTTTAATCTCCTCAGGCTAAAGCGTCGGAAAGAGTTAATCGATCAGTCATAGCAGCTATAAAGGCGTATATTCATCCCGATCAACGCAGTTGGGATGAATAACTTGGCAGCTGCGTTCCAGTACTCATACTGCCATTAATACAAGTCCGTATCGCGTCGCTTTTGGGCAAAACATGATAACGGATGGAAATAGTTATAAGTTACTGAGACAGTTAAGCATGTTAGAAGATCGCACTGTAAGATTTTCCAGAGATGACTCCTTTGATCTAATACGAAAAAGAGCTAACGACACAATGCAAGCTCAACGCGCTAGAAATGAGAAAGCTTACAACTTGCGCAGCAGAGAAATATCTTACGTTGTTGGGCACAGGGTGTACCGGAAAAATTTCCAGCAAAGTAATTTTTCACAAGGGCTTAGCGCAAAGTTAGCACCAACTTTCATTAAAGCGAGAATAAAACGCAAGATAGGAAATTGTTATTACGAATTGGAGGATCTGCAGGGACGAATATTAGGTAAATATCATGATAAGGACTTAAAACAATAAATAGAATTAAATGCTCCAAGCGCGAATCACCCGTTTATCCCCACGTGTGATTTTCCTGGGGGGGAATTTGTAGTGGCGCTTGAACATAAGTTTTCCCAAAAAGAAATAAGATGAATTTTGGTCAGCGGCCCAAAAGCAGGCAATGCAAAATTCCTAGGGAAAGTAAAAGAGAAATGTAATTCGAGGAATTTTATTAACAGCGATAAGGAGAGTCTTAGATAAAATGGTGAAAGTCCAAATTTTATGTTAATAACTTTCTTTCGGCGGCTCATCGAAGCCTTTGGCATGGCATTTTTGGCAGCCACCCAGTTCAGTTTATTTATTTTACAAGTGCGGTATAAGTCTTTCAAGTCAGTTTGTCGATAGTGAAAAATTACCCGTACCGGCGCAACCTGGACCAGTGGCCAGTATATTTGCTTGTTTTTTTTTTATTAAAAGTGCCATACTCCCTAGGGAAAGTTGGCCAGCAGCTGCAAACAATTTTTTTTGTCGTTTTTTTTTTGGGTAGGAGTTCTATTTTTTTTTTTTCACCCCCTGATCTAATTTCAGGTGTGGCACTTAGTACTAATTCTAGTACACATTTGTATTTTGGGCCTTGTTGATGCTAACTAATCCATTACGCTAAGCAAGCTAACTAGGCTGGCTCTAATTGTTGCTAGAAGCAGCAACTGGACGTCACCTCGATCCCCTCTTCCACTCAATTGGACGAAGACGGAAAAAGCTCGCACAGGGGAATCGCTCTAGCTGAGAGGAAAAGCTCCGCAGGCCAGTACAGTTACTCAGCAAACGACGGGCGAGCGGCTGTATTTTTTATTATCGGGATCGGAGTTTTAATTGCAAATTGTTATTGCGTACAGGACAAGGCTGGCAAAAACGTCCTAAAACGGTTTTCTCCAACCTCCCCCAAAGATCGTCCCAATTCGAGTTTTTTTGTGAAACCCTCACGATCAGGCAGCAGCAGGCCATCCACGGCCAGAGCAAAGGCATAGTGCCGCAAGCCATATTGGGCGCGGGAGTAGCTGCAAGAAAAAAGATTGGAATTCGTGGAAGGAAAAGAAAAGAAAAAAAAGAGAGAGAGAAGAGAGCAAGCTCTCTGGTGCAAAGTTCTCGTCTGCCAACATTTTTCTTTGTGTGTTCTTTCTGTTTTTATGATTTCCAAAATTACAGTGAATGCAGCAGTTCTGGAAGCGCTTTCAACGGTGGAGTTTTAAAACCAAGTTAGTCATTGTCACAAACCTTCTCTTAAATTGTTACATCCAGAGAGAGCTCATTCCAAGAAAAATGAGAGAAAGGCTTAACCTGTAGGCAGTAACTTTTAATTGTTTCTCTTAAATAATATTCGCTGTGAATTTGATACCTCGCAATTGGCGTAGGTGTGATCAGCTATGATCGAAGTTTTTTTTTGTGGCTTCGCGTATTTATTTGCATATTTAGGTAATATTATTCAGAAATGAGAAAAATTATCATGTTAAGAATCCATTTTTAATTTATTTAAATTCTTTTTTTTTGTTTAAATTTGTTTTTGCTTTTTAATTGCCTGCGTCAAATTAAGTTTATTTAAATCAATTAAGGATTTACTCAATCTTATTTTTAACCTTTATTTTATCTCTGTCGAATGCTTTTGGAATTAATAAAGGATGTCAAAAAAATCTTGCGGTATTTTGATTGAATTTTCAATTGTTCATAAAATTGGTTATAATAATGCAATTTAAGTCAAATATGCGCCGTTTTGTTCGATGACGAGTTCACAACGAGATGCCAACTTCATAATGCCCCTCTTATAGAAGCTCGCTTCCCTATTGTCAAAAAACTCGGAGAGCCAATTTTCACAGGACTCTCTTGTGGCCAACTTCCGACTACCAATCTCGTTCGCCATGGACAGAAATAGGTGGTAATCACTTGGTGCGAGATCCGGACTATACGGTGGATGCAAAAGAACCTCCATCGAGCTTCTTTTTGAATCCAAGCTTCTTCAAATGGTTTATAACGGTTTGATGACTCATGCCCAGCTCTTGGCCGATGCTACGGCTGCTACTATGCCGGTCTCTTTCGATCAATTCAGCGATTTTATAGCAATTTTCGACGATCACCTCTGCACCAGAACGAAAACGTTGAAACCATCGTTGTGCGGTGGAAATGGAAACTGTATCGGGTCCATAAACTGCACAAATTTTATTGGCAGCATGAGATGCATTTTTGCCTTTATCGTAGTAGAACTGTAAAATATGCCGTATTTTCTCTTTATTTTGTTCCATGTTTGCGACGCTATAACTCACGAACGACTAAAAACAAACAACAATAAATCAAACACGTGTTAGCGCGTGAAAAGAGCTTTCCAAAATGCTCTAGCGTGAACCGATGCGACGAATACAACTAGAACTACGCTCTTGCAAAGACAAGCTTGCGGAATTAAATTAATTATATTATAATATTTTAACCTTGTAATCAATCAAAAAAAATTATACATAATTTCATTACACTTATTTTAGTTTATAGCTGTTGAACAATATATCTTATACTTAATAGACCCACGCACGTTAATAATTGAACTGAAATTTGGCTGAATTATGAGATCAAAGATACATTTTTTTAAGCTTTCGAACTGAAAATGCCGCACGTAAACAGAGCATGCATGGCCGTACCACCGAATTTTGAAGAATCAGGAGGGGAGGTGGGTGGGTTTGTTTTACAAAATGGTAATTCGTAGTTGTCATGTGTGTTTTAGGTTTGAGTTTTAGGTTTAAGAAGAATCTTAATTTCAGCTAAAATTAAATTGCTCTCCTCTGACCCCTCTTAGGGTACGTTCTTGTTCGGTCTTTTCATGAAAGCTCAAAGCTGATAATTGTTAAAAAGAGATGCAGATTTAAAACGGTAAATTACATGAGCAAGCATGGGTGTACCCAGCATTGGGGGATCGCAATTTAAGTTTTCTTTTTGAGGCTAAGTTTTTCCGATTCTCGACAACCTAGAGCAAATTAAAGCTCAGCAGGCGAATATCCATAATAAACACATACCACAATTTTTTTGAGTATTTTTATGCCTCTGACGTTACACACTTTGCCAGTTATACTAAAAAACAAATGTGATGGCATTGGTTTTTTTGATCAGATTAAACTGCATAAAAACTCTGTTTCTTAAGCTAATTTGAAACACAAAATTATTAAAGTTCATTGTTAAATTTAAAAAAACCGTATTTCCGTTGCGGGCGTTACACATAATGTGCCCATGCTTAGTTCAAATAATTAACATATATTAGTTATCTTAAAATTATGATATTTATCTTAAATAAAAGAAAATGAAGCAAATATTAAGTATTGCTAAGCGGAAAATATCGAAACGACTGTTTTGCCCTCTTTTTTGACAAATGAAAATTCCCGATTTTCAAAACAATAAATTCAAGCAAGAGGTAGGTGTAGGTTAGCCTCCGCCAAGAACAAACCATTCACCGTAAAACCATATTTCTTATATATTTTGAAGCTTGAATATAATGCCTATTATTCCATTAACAGATATTTGGAGTTTGGGCAACTTTAGATTTCGGCCCTTAAAAACATTTCGGGAAACTGAACTTTACTTGTGCATATCTCGTGAGTCACTATGGCTAAAAACATCAACACCATAAAATAACTAAAGTATTGGTGAGCTTTCTGAAGTAAGCTTTTGCAGTGAGCACTCTAACATTCACGGGTAATTTTGAAATCAAAGACCAGCACTTTCGATTTTAAAAGACCAACAATTCTGATTGTTCTGCGACATCCAAAGCGGCATTGTTAATTTTTCTACTTTTAATAGTAGTTCCGATTAGATAACCAATCCTGTTTCAATGGATATCTATTTATGTTAAGTCGATCGATTCTTGTTGTTAGAGAAAAAGAGTTTAATTTAAACTGCTGGCAGATGGATCAAAATCTATGGGTCGCTTTGGGAAAGCAATCAACTAGCTGTGTTCAAAGCAAAATTTAAATTACTTTGTGAAAATTATTTAAAACCCTTTATATTTTTAATTTGTACAAGCTTTAAAGATTTATAAACTTTGGCTTAAGGAAAGGGATCTGAAAAATATCTGTGTCTAAACAGCCTGTAAATTTAGCAAATATAACAGTCGTACGTGTATGTAATACGCAGCAAAACACGACAACTATAACCACGACGCTTGGTACAGCGGGCACACACACTAACCGCGGCACCACAACCGGCATCATTTATTAAAAATAACAATCAGTGATAATTGCAATATGTATAATATATCAATGATGTACGAACTAAAGTGGGGTGGGGCTCTTAACTATCTTTAGTCTCACATAATCGACTCTCATGGTTTCTTATACCAATCTTCTAATTCTTAAATATTGTTTATTCTTTTATTTCAGCATAGCATTGGGTCTTTGGCTATTTGCATTCCCTGAGAGCCCAAAGTTTCTTTTGGAGCATGGAGATTCGGAAAAGGCTTTGGATATCCTTGCTTATATGTATATAAAGAATACTGGAAAAAGTCGGAGTGAATACCCTGTGAGAATATTTTTTTTATTTAAACATATAGTTGTACAATTTGAATAGAATAATTATATCAATTACACGTTAATTTAAAAGGGGAAAGCAAGATAACCTCTTTATCGAAGAAATCACGGAAATCTCTTCTAACAAAAAAATAGTTCTCGGTATCACAACACACCTTTTGGTTGCTTTTTAATCAAAATTGGAATTGTAAGTAAAAATATTTTTCTGGGTCGGCTGCATTAAACCAGGGCTTAAAAACTCTCAGCAAACTACTTTTAGCACTGAATTTTCTGCCTTTTCCGGTGCTGTGCTTTTTCGAGATCGTAGCTCGCAGCAATAGGAAAATAATCAGAAATTAGAGCTGTTCTTTTGCTAGGCTTTGACAATTTCGATGGTATAGTAATAACACATTAGAAATGCTTTGCTGTGCTTAGGGTTCGAATTGCAGACTAAATATTAGCAATAGTCTGAAGTTTTGACTTTAATTTAGTTAATACTAGTACATCGACTTAGACCATAAGCTTGACTTAAAACCTTTCATGAAATAAAATAATTTTCATTAAATATGGTTTGATCAACTAGGCTTAGATATAAGTATTCACTATTTTTTTTAACTCTGACTTTTATTATCCGATCTTAATGAAAATTTGTGAAATTTTACATATTGGCCACATACACTGCAAAATCTGAGCTCGATATCTTAAACAAGAAAAAAAGTCGGCCAAGCCCGACTATAACGTACTCTGTACCAACGAAATTATACGCTCAGGCTAAATTTTGATCATAACTCGAAAACCGTTCATCCGATCTTCGCCATTCCATTGGAGGATCGATAAGTTATCTTGGCTACTAAATATGTCCAAAAGAAGCGACACATCTATCTTTAAAGCTGTGTGAGATATGACTTTTCTTTAAATTGCGGGGGCGGAAGGGGGCGTGGCCAAAATTGAAAATAAACTTGATCTGCCCGCAGACATAAGAAGCATATGTCCCATACACGTCAAACCTCTATCTCTTACCATCTCTGAGATCTGTGCGTTCATACGGACAGACAGACGGACAGACTGACAGACGGACAGACGGACCTGGCTTTATCGACTCGGCTGTTGTTGCTGATCAAGAATATATATACTTTATAGGGTCGGAGATGTTTCCTTCTGGCTGTTACATACTTTTGCACAAACTTATAATACTCTATGTACCTACGGTACAGAGTATAAAAATGAAAGGAGATATCCAACTTTTATTATTTCTGGGGCGGGAGGGGGCGTGGCCAAAATTTGAAACGAACTTGATCTGCGTGCAGTAAGTTATAGTCTACATTAAAAATTTGGTGGCTCTAGCTCTTCTAGTCTCTGAGATCTAGGTGTGTGTATAGACATGATATATCGACTCGACTATTGTTGCTGATCAATAATATACATTCTCTGTGGGATCGAAGATGCTTTCTTCTGTCTGTCACATACATTTGCACGACTTTAGTATACCCGTTTTACTCTTCGAGTAACGAGTATAATTATAAGCGTAAGGCGTTTTGTTCATTTGACAGTTGACCATTTAACTGTTCCAGTTGACTTGACCATCAGTCGTTTCGTTGCATTCGATTATTTCAAATTAAATCAATCATTGATGTGATTATTAAGGGCCGCTTTCTAATCTTCTTCATAGAGATACCTATGTCACATAAACCTACAAATGACTGAGCAAAATCGAAGCTTATCTGACCCATAGCAGCTATTAAAAGGATGAGAAATCGGCCCTAAATGAGTTAATTTATGATATGGGATAAAAAACATATTTAAAACTCTTCCTCAGTGCCAAAGAATATCAATCTAGCAAAAAACCTTATATACAGGATATATCGAAAGAACAGACAGTTTTCCAAGTGCAGAACGCAGCCTTTCAGAAACAGCGAAGTGTGAATTAATTTACTATTCGCTTTGAATGGTGTCAGCTGAGTGAATCAAAATGACCAGTGGGCTGACTTTTCGACCATTCGCAGACCCGTTTTTTATACGACAGCTACTCGAAATACTTATCCGATTTTCATCAAAACAATTTTATATAATTTATGATCGTAGTAGGTTCTAGTCAAGTTTATAGTTACTAAATAGTAGTCTTTTTTTTTAATGACAAAATATTGGACAGACTTTAGTTAGTCAAATGTTTCAAAATGACAACTCAGTTGATAGTCAAGCCAACTGAACATACTGCATTGTCAATAGTCAAAAGTAACAAAACGACTAAGGCTGCAGTGTTGGTCTAAACGGCCTCAAAAGATTTCCTGCTAAACGCCAAAAAAAGAGACGATATACAGCCACACGAAGACAGTCACACTAGTACAGTCGGCGACTGTAGCAGCAGCAGCACTTCGGAACCCAATCAAGTTTACATAAAATACTGCAACATCACATCCGAACGGGATAAACATTTCAAATGCATGGCACACTAAGTTGACTATTTTCCGAAAAAGTTTAATAGCACAGCATATCCCAGAAACAAATTTGTAGTAATAAAGTTTGAATTCATATAAAATTTAAATTAAAAATTAATGACGCAGCAATTAGTTAATATACAGAAATAAGCAGACATTAATAAATTCAAATCAAGCTTACATTCAGAAACATATATCCGTTCAAAATCTGCAGAAACCATTCGTTGACAAAAGTATCGAAGTCCATCTTTTTCATGAATAGTGTCAACATTTTACCGAATGGTTTGGTGAGCACCAAATGCAAACGAGCACCAAATGCTCGTTTAATAAAATTAAGAAAAAATTACATATCTTGCCTGGGAATTGAACTCGGTACACAGTGCTGAAAACGAAAGTCGGCATTAGCCTCGACCGTCAACCTCATGTGAGACTTTGCGATATATCACAATCAGAGTTGGCATTTTTTTATTCGAATACGGATAACGAATAACTTTTCATAAAATTATTTTTATTCGAATAATAACAAAAATGTTGCTTGATCCGAAAAATTTATTCCAAATAAAAATAATCGAAATTTATTTGTTTGACAAATTATTCGTGTCAGAATAAATTATCTACGAATAATTTTTTCACGAATAACAAATATTCTATTACAGCTGCATAAGCCCATAAAACTTATCCTAATTATCTTACGCTTAGTTCGGCCTGTCCAAAACCAAAGAATAGACACGAAGTTCCTTCTTATTATGAGGGTACACCAATTTATCTTCCCCAACTAGCAGCTCCAGAGGCCCTGTCTCTATAACCTAGGCGTTCAACCAGATTCGCAGGTATTTATGGCAAGAGCCACTTCTTTTGTCATAATGTTATTTGGGGGTTTGAACGCCTTCTTATCTGAGCTAGATTTATTCGTTTTATTCGAAAAAATTTGTCAATTTGTAGACAAATAATTTATTCGAAGTGTTATTTGTCGATTAATTTTATTTAAATAACGAATAATTTTATCTAGATAGTCATTCGAATGATCGTTATTTATATAGAATTATTTACAAATAAAATTTCATAAATAATACTTGTTTTCAAAAAATTATCTAGATAATTTTT
Organism: Lordiphosa andalusiaca; assembly: GCA_035044965.1. NCBI lineage: Eukaryota > Metazoa > Arthropoda > Insecta > Diptera > Drosophilidae > Lordiphosa > Lordiphosa andalusiaca. The sequence continues at coordinate 53,584 of JAWNNM010001854.1, forward strand.
TAATCGAATAATGCCAACTCTGATCACAATGAAGAACGCAGCCATAACGCTCAGCACTCAGAGAGCAACAACAACGGCGATGTGTTTTCGTGAACGTCGCACAGTGGAAGGATTCGCGAATTTGGCGTTGCAAAAATCAATTTTTGATGGACGATTTTTTTGAGCAGAGTATTTTATTTTCACAACGAACAACTTTGGTTTATAGAATTTGGTCAATTGGTTCGGTTTTTACAGTGGTTCAAAGGTGAACAATTTACCAAACTGCTGAAATTTGTATTTTTTTTTGTTGTCAAATGTCAATTTTGTGAACCTATAAAATCCAATCGGTTATACCAATTGGAAATTAATTGATTTTTTTGTATAGATGCGTAAATACATTTAACAACTTTATTGTTTCTAAGTTGATTGTTCAACATTCCCGTGTTAGGTGGACACTATTTTTGGTTGAGTTTTATAGCTTTGATGGACCCGGAAACATCGATTTCCCCCGATTTCCTTTATTTAAAAGCATACGTATTCTATATTAGACTATGTATTAATGTATTATCAAAGTTACAGCTGCCGAAACTAGCCGGATTAGAAGTTACAGTGATAGATCCGATTTAAGAAGACGGAAAAAAAACGTTGCAGGCAAAATTATTTTATAGCGGATCTTATGATGAACTGAGATATGTAACACATAATATAAGTGGTTACAATTGACCTAAGCTAGTTTTGCGCCTCGCAAGGAGCAAGCGGGTAGATTTTTTACCTTCCCTTGAGTGACCCTCTCAACAGGTACAGGTATGAAGCATATCCGCCATTGCATGCGAGGATCAGATGTATGCAATACATGCTCAAATTGGAATATACTCTGTTACATATCACGAATGGACGAAAGTTATATCGAGTGACTCTTAGAAAAACTCCCAAAGGCTGAGCAGCTGGTAGGTTTGACCTCATCCGCGAACGCGCTTGATGCGGCTTCCGTCTGGTCGGCAAGAAATGGGGAGGGTTTAAAAATATTTCGGACAAGGCACCGCTCCTGTTCTGATAATATTATTTCTGTATTTATTCACGTGCGAAAGGCAGACGAGATTTGCAGATAGGACAGATCGAAAATAGTAAATAAACTTAAAATTAATTAAAATTAAGAATTGATTACGGGGTCTGTAATACACAGATATTGCACAAAGACTCAACCCTATGTGGCACTGATGACGGTGTGACCACAATATGCCCACCCTACCTGTTAACGGACTTTCATGCGTACATTAACGTGGTCTCTAATGGAGTATAAACTCTTTTACATCACTCCATCCTTCGTTTTGTCACACGGCCCCGTAATATCAATATAAAATTATCAACCTAGACATTTTAATAATTATTTCGAGTTTAACTAAAAACCAGAGCGTAAGTTAAAGTCGGACCTGCCCGACTTCGAAATACCCGTTACTCAAGGCAATTAGTGCTTAATAACCTCATGCGGCTCAGCTAAGTATGCAACGTTTTTATAACTCTGCCATTTATTACCCGATCTTTATGAAAATTTGTGAGATTGGACATATTGGCCACATGCACTATACTGCAAAATCTGATCGATAGCTTACAAATTGAAGGAGATATTCAACATTTTGTATTGCGGGGGCCGGAGGGGGCGTGGCCAAAATTTGAAACAAACTTGATCTGCCTACAGACAATACTAGCTTACATCTAAAATTTGGTTGCTCTAGCTCTTCTAGTCTCTGAGATCTAGGTGTTCATACAGACGGCCGGACGGACGGACATGGCTATATCGACTCGGCTGTTGATGCTGATGAAGAATAAATTATGATATCGGAGATGCTTTCTTTTGCCTGCTACATACATTTGCCCGACTTTAGTATACCTCGATACCGTGTAGGGAAGTGTACCACAGACAATGAAAATGCAAGGCTGCCAAACAGCTGTGGCTAAATCGGCTATTAAAGTTGGGCAAATCTAACAATCAACTCTCTTAAATTCATACTGCCATGACAAACAACAAAACAATGTATACAAAGAAAAGAGAGCAGCAAGAGCATAATCACTTACAGTTAGGTCCGGCGAAACACCAAAAGCGCTTTCGGTGTCGCCGACTTCTGTAAATAATTTTTATATAATTGTTGCTGGCAATAAAAGAAAAAATTAATTTAATCAAACCTATTGACAAGATACGATATGCTTTTTCCTTTTCTTTCGTTTCCAAATATTCTTGAAACGGAAGATGGCAGTGTTTGTGTAGTAGGGCGCAAACGTCAATTGTTTGGAGGCAATCGAATCATTAAGACTGTAAGATGATGATGCACAAAAAACACGTCTTGTTTTATTTACTTCAGTGCGTTTGTAACTTGTAATGCACTCTCAGCCACAGGTAGGCCGCCAGTTCCTGGAATGACTCCCACTCGGATGATGTCTGCATATATGTCCGCTTCGAGAACGATCGCCACAATGCTTGGGCGATAGAGCTTGGCGTTGGCCCAGGTAATGTGGTTGAACTCGGCCTGTACGCTCGTGCCGATCGGTGTACTTGGAGTCCGCAAATGAAGATCTTGATCAACCTTAAAAACTACCTCCTGCCGGAACTCCTTATCCAACATGGACCGGAGCACCGCTGATCACGCTTCTTCATCTCCGATGTGTGTGCTCTTTAGGTGGAACGTTTGGGCAATTGAAGCATTGTTACGGCACACAGGTTCGCAATTAGCGCTCGCGTCTCGAACGTGTTGGCGCCACTATCGACTAAGATCGTGGCAGTGGGCAGCACTTGAGGACTCTGGTGCTGCAGCAGTGTGGTCAAGGATAGAGATCGGAGTGGCGCAGGAGTCTGGGAAGGTGGAAACTGGACGGTTGGCATAGGAGATGCCCGTGCATCCCGTCTCTTCGGAAGTCATAGATATGGAGAAATGTGTGGTGGTCCTTATCACACAGCCGACATCTGTTTCCACTTCGACAAGAGCGCCCAGAATGCTGGCTCGATCAGTACTTCTTTTTTAGCACTGCTCGAAAACGTTTTTCCGCGCTCAAACGCAAGAATCGCCTGCAGCGCTTCAGTGGATGTATGCCTCGGCAGACTCGGCAACGGTAGGAGTCAATACCTCGATAACATCTGCGGTCAACGGCTTCTTCAGATTTACGTGGGCGTGGTGCCATGAAAATTGGAAAACCATGGAATGAGAACAACGAAGACGATGGACTACCTGCGGTTATTGGAAGTAGCGGATTACAAATACTGAGGATCGAAGAGTAGTTTAAGCGAGTATGGAAACTACACCCTGGTTTGGGTTTGGAGATCTGCCTCCGTCGGAAGAAAAATTTGTTTAACTACAAGTCTTCCAATAATACCACGCGCCGTACGGATATCTACCATGCTATCGTTTTTGTCTGCACCGGAATATGTACAGGTTACACGCCCAAGTCGCCGTTCGTTGACTGGTACATTATGTCCTGGGGTCAGTGCCAGTAAATCAGTAGGGTCTTCTGACATTGGGGAGATTGGCCTCGAATTGAGGCAAGCTTCAATCTTTGCTAGGAGAGTGGATAGCTTTTCGAAAGTGTACTTCATGGATGAAGTGGACTTATAGAAAAGCGCTTTAAAGCTTTTCTTTCCTGCTCCCCACAGCCCACCCATGTGTGGAGCGCTTGGAGGATTAATGCGCCAGGTCAAATTTTTATGGCTGTATTTGGCTGTGATAAGTGCCTTTGCCGCCTCTTGGAACTCTTGGGTGAGGGTCATTAAGGCTCCGACATTGGTCTTCCCATTATCGGAGTGCATTTTTTGAGGACAGCCACGTCTGGAGACAAATCGAGCAAACTCCGCCAAAAATTTTTCAGTTGCTAAGTCTGTTGTGGCTTCTAAATTGATGGCCTTTGAGCTGAAGTTACTTAGTTACTCGACAACCGCGACCTGCAAAATTTATCACGACCCACAAAGTCAACACCAGTATGGGTAAAAAGACGCGAAAAGTCGTTCTTTCCCTTGGTAAGACGCTCATAAGCTGGGTTTGAAGCCTTCTTCTTTGGACCAAGCAAATCTTACAGCCGTTAATGGTGGATTTAACCAGGACTTTAAGCTTGGAGATCCAAATTTTGGATCTGATAAGCCGCATTGTCAGTTGATTTCCACCGTGGAGAGATATGCAGAGTGTGAAACGCACAAGTAACCGCGAAAACGAACATGTATACGGAAGGATGACAGGATGACGCTCATCAAAACTCAAAGAATCGGACGCCCTTACTCGACCGTATGCCCTCAGTAGCCCTTCATTGTCAATAAAAGAATTCAAACTGCTAATGCTACTTGATGGCGGAAGCGGCCGTGGGTCCGCTGAGTGTAACCAATGAGCACGCTCTGAGGATCAGACAGTTCCTTACTACTGAGCTCAGTTGTGACGTTGCAGAATCGGATAACAAGACCCATTACTCGGATTGCCTTGTTAAATTCGGAAAATCGGTCTAGCAGATCGAAAGATGTTGGCACCATGATCACCCTTCGTAAATGATTGATTTTTGTAACTTTTTTGTTTCAAAGAAAAACTGGTCTTTGCTACACTGGAATCCTCAATCTCGAGGAAGTCAGCTGACAATTGGTGGTCTTTCGAAATATCCCTTTAAACATCTTTTGTGTTGGAGGTCCATTTTCTCAACAGAAACGCCGCACTTTCGAGTGCCGTTCTGAGTTCTTTAATGGCGAAAGTGGCAGAGTGCTTAGAATAAGCACCAGCGAGAAAGTCATCGACATACATAAATTTGGACATTATGTCGCTAGCCAGCGGATACTGTTCGCTCACATCTCCAAAAAACTCCACTTTAGGATGATGCCCTCTACCAAAGCAGTTTAAGGACAGCTTTCTGCTGGCGAATGCAATTTTGCCTTTCTTGCACAGACATTTGAAGGAATCGTGGACACAACCGGATTGGGCGGTTCACGTTAGAGCATATCTTACACGACTGAGCTTTGACTTGAACTGTTGTTTCAAATGTGTTTAGTTTTTTAGAACCTGTATTACGATTGGAAGATATTTGACTGCTTTGATGAATGGGCCTGGTTGTAAGTCCTCAATAGCCTCCAGCGTACGATATCTCTCGCTTTGGAAGTCATTTAGCTCATGCCATTTTGGAATTTCAATTTTGTTTTTCGAGGATTGTTCCCATAGAGGAAGCGTAGGTTTTGGCAATTTTGAAGAGCATAGGAACAGACAGTCCCAGTTATCTGTCTGAATAGCACAGTGCCCGAGGGCTGTCAGACAACTTGAAATTTTGCTCTGCAACTCCTTTAGGGCTGGACCTGACTCGTGTTGTACGGAAGAGAGATTAAATAGAATTTTTAGCTGGCTGTTCACCAACAGTCTCTTATTCTCAATCCGCTCTTGTAAATCTGACCAAGCCGTTACGATCCCTTCGTTGGTCAGCGGAGCTTTGGAAACAATGGACCGCGCTTCACCACAAGTTTTAGCAGAGAGGTAAAATAGTTTTTGAACCGAAGTCAGCCGTGTTTTGTCAATGTACACCGCGTTGAAAAGATCACGAAATGGACGCCACTTTAGGTAATCACTGGCAAAACCTTAGTACCGCAGCATGGTCTGCTTGTTGCTGCGTCTTGCTCGATATCATCAGTCAGCTAAGCTGTACATCGCTCATAGACTGAATAGCAATATTCATATTTTGCCTGCATCGATTGAAAATCTACTTTGCTCATTTCTTGCTGCTCGTATTCGGATAAAATTATATAAGGTAGGGCGGAGCTGACATTGTGCTTTCAGTTAAGTCTGTTGCTGTCACTCGTTGTGAAAGTTTGTCACACGCTGCTCTATTCTATTGCCGACGGAAAAATTTAGAAGTGATTTTTTCTGTACACAGCTTACTTTGTTGCTGCTTAAGTTAATGTACATCTATTTTTTGAGTACCCTGCGGCAATTAAGAATAAAACGAAAAAGAAAGTCGGTCAAGCCCGACTATAGCATACTCTGTACAAACGAAATTATACGCTCAGCATAAATTTTGATGCTGCAGTAGCAGCTGAAAGCAGCGCTGTTTCATAACTCGAAAACCGTTCATCCAATCTTCACCATTCCTTTGGCTGATCGATAAGTTATCTTTATTATTAAATATATCTAGAAGGAACAACTCACCTATCTTAAGATATGACTTTTTTCTAAATTGCGGTGGCGGGAGGGGGGCGTGGCCGAAAATAAGAAGCATTTGTTCCATACATGTCAAACCTCTATCTCTTACCATCTCTGAGATCTGTGCGTTCATACGGACAGACAGACGGACAAACGGACATGACGGACATGACTCGGCTGTTGATGCCGATCAAGAATATATATACTTTATAGGGTCGGAGATGCTTCCTTCTTGATGTTACATACTTTTGCACAAACTTATAATATTGTGTACCTACGGTACAGAGTATAATTATGCTTGGTCGAGTTGAAGTCAAACATTGCCATAAGACGTACCGCAAGATGACGACTCTTTCAAATAGCAACTCAGTAATTCTAACCAAGCGTCCTTTTGTTAAAACGCTGGAAGCACAACTCTCGGTGCTTGACAGAACACATTTTGTCAAGCACCGCGAGTTGTGATGTCTGACTCTATATTGCCCAATGGCAAGCGGTGTCTGCCATTTTAAAAAGGAATATATGCCGGTATGAATTCGTTGGTCCAGCTGCATGCCTATTTGTTACAGCGCTATGACATGGAATACATTTCAACACATATATTGCAGCAAGAGAGCTGGAAGCATCGATTTAGAAAGAAGTTCACACTCTCCCTTTCATCCGTTTTGGCTAGGTTAGCATAAACTGTCAGTCCACATTTTTGAAAGTACGCCCTACTTTCTAAAAGTGTATCCTGGATGTTGCACCGCTGCTTGCTGGGGCGAGGTTTAAAATCCAAAAGATAAATCCAGCTCGTGAGGACCAATGTTTGTGTAGTAGGGTGCAAACGTTAATGGTTTAGAGGCAATAAAATGATTAAGACTGTAAGATGATGATGCACAAAAAAACACGTCCCGCTTCAATTTTTTTTCTGACTTCATTATAGGTGGAGTTTTATTTACAATATTGCGTTAGTAGGTAGGTAGGTTGTTTCGGCAGAACCCAGATGGGGTCACACATAGACCTTAGGGTCCTTAATGAGCCCGCGTGCGACTCCGGGTTCCATACATTTCCTGCAGGTGTCCTATGTCGTTATGCCTAGCTTTATCGCATGAGCGGCTGCTAGGCAGTGTCCCGTTAGTATGCCAATAAGCAGTCTACAGTCTCTTCTCTGGAGCTGTTGCAGATAGTGCGTAAGATTTTTGTCTCTTGTCTTGCACATAATTTTAGAGATTCTGAATCCGCTATTGTTTTCCCACCTTACCTCTGCTTCTTTGTCTGCTATCTCTTCCATCTTGCTATGAAGCGTCTGTATGGAGATAGGTATGTTTAGTGTTTCTTATTGGCCGAGTACGACTCCGGCTTTTGCAAGACTGTCTGCCATCTCGTTTCCGTCGATGCCCCGGTGGCTGGGAATCCAGTAGATTTGCACCTTTCTGGAGATGCTGAGGGAATCTAGCGCTTCCCTGCTCGCCAGGAAATTTCTGGAGTTGATGGAGTGTCCTTGCATTGCCTTGATTGCCGCTTGGCTGTCCACGTAGATATTTATTTGGTTGTATGCAGCGTGAATTTCCGCCAACTCCGCTGTTTCCTTATTGCGAAGACTTCCGCCTGGAATATGGTGCAGTGGCTTGGCAGTTTGTATGAGAGCTTTATTTCTGGCTCTGCACAGTATACGGCGGCTCCGACTCCTAGGTCCATCATTGAGCCGTCTGAAAAGAGGTGCGTTGCTTCTTGGGCCAGTCCTGTATGACAGTCTTATTTTCCCAATAGTGCTGATGTGCATATTGTAGTCCGTGCTACTATTGATCTCACCACCAATTATGCTGTGTCCATAGCTTTGTAGCGCCATGGTGCCTGTCGCACACAGACGTTGAGCTGTCTTTTGTGCCGGATGGCTTGCTTGGATGTCCAGAGGGTTGACACCTAAGATGTGTTCCAATGCTTTGGTTGGAGTGGACCTCAGCGCCCCATGGCTTGCCACCATACCAGTATACCGTGTAGCAGTATCGGTCGTATTACTGAAATGAAAAGCCAATGCATCTGACTTGGTGATAGGCCTCAAGTGCTACTCAGCATCTTCTGGGATGCATATAGAGCGTTGGTTGCCTTCTTCACTCTTTCTTCCACATTCGGCTTCCATGACAGTTTACTATCGATTACTGCTCCAAGGTAGTCAACGTTATTCTTTGGCGTTAGTGATATTCCATTTATCTTTGGTGGAATCCATGGCGGTACCTTGTATCTCTTGGTAAAGAGAATGACGGACCTCATTCTCTCATTCGCCTCATTCTCCGCATTAATGCTAAGTCCGGCTTCTGTGGACCATTTTAGTATCTCTTTGAGTGTAGAGTCCATGATGGAGTTGAGAGTCGATGGACATTTTCCCATGATAATTATGTCGTCGGCATATGCAGTTATCTTGGGTGCTTGCCTGAGAAATTTATCAGTTAGCAGTTCGCAAGGTTCCATAGAAGGGGTGACAGTACTCCGCCTTGAGGCGTGTCGCCGTGTGCCTCCTTCGTCATGGTTGTGGTACCCCACTCGGCATGTACTCTTCTGCAGCTCAGAAGGTTGTATATCCACGAGTCCAAAGCCTAATGTATTGATACAGCTCTTAGGCTGCGCATTATCGCCTCCGTGGAGTCGTTGTTGAGTGCACCAGATATATCAAGCAATGCTCCCAAGGTACATTTATGGTACATTGGTTTCTCGATGGTGGCTACGAGGGAGTGTAGCGCTGTTTCCACCGAAACTCCAAGGTCAGGTTCATGCATTCTCTTATGTGGAGATCACGTAATTTTTCCATTGTTTTAAGTAGGAATGAAGTGAGGCTAATGGGCCTGTAGTCTTTTGGCTGCAGGTGACTGCATTTCCCCGCTTTGGGTATGAACACAACACGTGCTGTCCTCCAGGCCACAGGTGCATAGCCCCACCCCAGGCAGGCTTCAAAAATGGACTGTAGCCATGTTACGACTAAAACTTTGGTTGTTTTTAGCATGGCGTGAATTATGCCATCCAGTCCGGGGGACTGGTAGCTTGCGAACGAGTCGATCGCCCATCGGATTTTTCCTGGAGTGACTAAGTTGGTTGGGATGTTAGTTTGTTGAGTGTTAAAGTCCTGAAGCGTATCTGGCTCGGTGACTAGGAGAGCGCATGTAACTTCCTTGCTGCTTTCTGTTCAGTGACCTTCGTCCGTTTTTAGTTGATTTTGCATAGTCGGCTGCTTTGAAAGTAGCTTCCTGAGTCTGGCTGCTTCCGAGACCTTCTCTTTGCTGGAGCAGAAGGTTCTACATAAATGTTGCTTTGCCTTCCTTACTTCTTTTTTGAATAAGCGAAGTATTGTCTTATACTCCTCCCCGATGATCACTTCATCCGCTTGTTTGGCGAGTTTGAAGCATTCCCGGACGTCCTTCCTCTGCTCTTTCAGTTCTGGGGTCCACCAGAGAGTCTGGTTCTCCTTTTTGTAACTGTGAGCTTACACGAGGTTCTGTATGCTTCGATGAGATTGACAGTGACTGTCTTCACGGACTTCTTAATATCTCCCACCGAGCAGATGGGATTTGACGTCGGCAGTTTTGATTCCACTGTCTAGAGGTACTTCACCCGGTCGGTATTCCGGATGTTCCTATAGACATTTCTAGTTTGACAATATTCGAATTGGATCTTAAACTGGATGTATTTGGGGTCGGAGAAGGAGGGTTTATCAAGAACTCTCCATTCTGACGCCTGAGTCAGCGTCTCCAGCGTTTTCTACACTAGACTGGTTTGTATAATAAAATGTAAGAGAGACACACCTCTGTCGTTGATGTCCGGGCTGCCCCACACAGTGTGGTGTGCGTTGGCGTCCGTTCCGATGACGAGGGGTTGCTTCTTGCAGCTTGCCTCCGCAGTCAGTCTTCCGAGTTCAGCCGGTGGTGCCTCTCGCTCATGCGCAATGTAGCAGGACGCCATAAGAATTGTCTCGTTCCTGCTACCCTCCAAGGCCACAACAGTGAGGTCGTCCGTGCTGTAATAAGTTATTAAATACGCATGGATGCCTTTTCTTACCACAATGACAGTCCTTGATCTACTTACTGGGGTGCGGTAAAAGATGTTGTAGTTTTATGACTTTAGCCCGGAGACCATGTTTCCCGCCGCTACCCAAGGTTCCTGAACTAAAGCCACATCCGCGGGCCCTTCCTCCAAGGAACCTGGAGGACCTTCAACTGGTGTCCGCATCCTTCGGTCCCGATTTGTCAGCCTGCAAGGTTGTACTGCCCCCTTACTATCGAGGTTGCTGGCTTTCTCGACCATCGTGTCGATGCTGAGGTGGTTTTCCACCTCTCCAGGCTCCAGTGTGTGCTCATTAGTGTCCTCGGGATGGCATTTCTTGAGACGTAGGTGCACGCTACCTACTTTCCATGCCATCGCCCCGAATCTTGGGTAGAGCAAATCCTCGGCCTTCTTGTTGATCTGGAGGACCACGTGCTGCCCGTTTTTGTCGGGCTTTGCAACTTGCAGTTCCTTTCATTCTCCAGTTGTCACATCAAGATTCTACCACTGTAGGATTTTCACCGCCTGTTCCTTTGGTGTGACCCGTGGAAAGAGTACTTTCACCTTCGGAACGGACGGAATACAAGATCTGTCTACAACCTCCAGCTGGGCACTCTCCCACAGGCTTCCCATGTCTGCAACGACGCTTGAGACCCACTTAAGGGTGGGGTCGTCCTTGCATCTTAGGATTTTGACTCCATACAGCCAGCCTGCTCCGACAAACGCTACAGGTTGCGCTGCTGGGTCTTCCATCCTTTTGAAAATTTCCTCGAACAGCTTCTCCTCTACTTGCTTCCACTGCTCGGGCGTCATCTTGCCGTTTGTCGACAATAGCTACGGTGAGATGCCGTTTTGCTACGTCGCTAGCTGATTCCTTGGGCTGACTAGTCTTTTTAGGGAGGGGCTGTGCCTGTTCCTGCGGTCTTTGGCGGGGCTTTTTACTGGCAGGGGCCTCCGCCTTCGCTTGCTCAGTTGAGCGCTGCCGCTTGTTGGCCAAACTCTCCTCCATTTTGTTTGCGTATTTTGCGGAGGTGGCTTGCATCGCGGGTTTCTTCGCATAGTGTTTTCGGCCCTCCTTAATCTTTTGGTCGGCCCACGCAAGCTTGTTTCTCTCCTCTAGTGTGAGCTTCCGCTTCCGTTCAGTCGAGCCTTGATTTTGAGAGCCGCTTTATACTGGGCTTTCGGTCGCATGCCTTCCTTTGTTCGTGTGGGTTTTTCCTTATTTTTGGTACTAGACCCAGCACGAACTGGAGATAGCATCAGCTTTTCTTCCGCCTCCGTATTAATTCAACCTATATGCGATTCACAGTCCGAATCTGTATCGACTGCAGTACCGCGCCACACTTTGGTCCTTGTCGTATCGGCAGTAGCTGTACAACTGTCCTGGCCTGCTCCAAACACGACAGAGGTGTGACCGCTGGCGACACGAAGTGGGGATCTCTCCCCAGCGACGTTTGGGCTGATATCCCAGCCCGAGTTGAGTTCTTTGTGTTTTCCATTGTTAATGTACCCATAGTAGTTAATTTTTATTCGTGGGATCCATTTTATGCCTGCTGCCAGGCACCTCTAACCATGGCTTTGGCTCAACTCTACCCAAAATTGTGCTGTTGTGGTAGTGTTGGCCATCACCTTAGCTGGACACTGCATTTCCTAGGTGTAAGACGAGCAAGAGATACTAGGTATTACCCGCTTTAAGCCGAAGGACATACAGTGTCCATTTCCCAGCCGACACCCTCGTGGAGGGTTCAGTTAGAGGGTTTTTGTCAGCCCAGTGCGTTAGCAACTTGTAATTCTAAAAAGACTCCTTATTGTTACATCTATAAACATAACTTATTTTATGAGTAATTTGGGACACGGGACTGGAACATTTAACATTAACTCTCAACACTAACTTTCTCATGAAAAGAGGGATCCGGGGTTGGAGTATACTTTGCCAGGTGCGATCTGCTCTCTCTCTCTTTTAAGATTCCTTTCTCCAGCCACACAAGTCAAATAGGAAATGAAATACAATTATGCAATTGATTTGGCTACTGAGGCGAAAATTAGTTATGTCTAAAATTATGCATACTTTATAAACTATACTTTCTTTATACTTTTTATGCCTCTTAAAAGGATCGAGACCTTATTTTCCAGGATAAGGACCTTATCGCAAACAGATTGTATATGTTTCCACAGTAGAATAGTTCTTTCTAAAACCTGCTTGATACTCCTTCATTGCATTATAATAGCTTACGTTAGAACCTCAGACATATTGTTTTTGAATAAAGTTTCTTGCATATTGCATGTTGCACCCCTGTACTTCCGGGTCCTTATGCCTTGGGTGCCACTTAAGCTTTGGTAACAAGTTTAACTGTGGTGACGTCTCATCAAGATTAACACTAATTTTAAGAATTACAGGGAGATGATCTGACCAAATCTTACTCTCAACATTGAAATCCTCTACATGAGGAAGCAGGTCACAATGCACTGCCGCTATATAATTGGCGGTGTTTCCAACTGTGCCATAAAAGTAAAGCTTCCTTCTGCATCTCCGTTTGTTAATCCATTTACTATGGTTATACCATTATCGTGGCAGAATTCCAGAAATTTCTTGCCCTTTTAGTTGACTACCATATCTTTTGCCTTCTTACCGTTTGTACTTATAACACACGCCGCTACCTCCATGGGTGCAAAACACTGCCGCATTTCTCCCAGCCGTATATTGAGATCTCATTTTATTATTGGGATTCTGATCCAGAATTCCTCAAAAGCCATTTCGGTGACTGAGAAATCTTCAGCCCAATTGGTACCTCTAAAATACAATGGTACAATCCCAAAATCTAAGTGCTCAGAGTGTACTTTAAGGATATGTATTCTGTTGACTTAGGTCATTCCATGCGAAACTCCAAACTTAGAAAGGCACATTTTGACGCCGACCAACATGCCTCCCTTCGCTCTTCCAAATGTAGTTCTTCTCTCCGCTGGATTCCAATAAGTATTAAAATTACTAAACATTTTCTCAAAATCTAGCGCTGTTTTCAATGACAACATGGGTTTCAATCAGTGTAAAAACATCAAACGAGTTCACATAATCAAAGAACATTGGGAACATACACTTATTCTCTAGACCATGAATATTATTCGTGACAACCTTTAAGCATACATTCTTATTACTAGTCTCAATATTTTTTGGTTTGCTGCTATTACTGGTTCGATTGTATCTAATTGTGCTGTGGTTTTGGTTATGTTTTCGGTATTATTTGCCAGGAGATTTTGTTAATGGGCTAATTGGGTAAAATTTCGATCGCCATTTTCCTTCAGCAAGTGCGGGTTTTTACCAATTTTCTTCTTCGGCAAGATCCGCATTTTTCCAACGAGTTTTTACGTGAAATTGTATAGTTCTTCCGACCGCTTAGCGGAACTTCGCGGCTGAGACGAACCACGTTGTTCACCAACTCGAAACAACTGAGCTCCGCTCTGCCGTCTACTTTGTAGTTGTGATGCAATTTTGCTATGCCCTTCTCCTCTCCTATGTCCGTCGTCTCTTAAGAGCGCGGCTTGAAGCGCTTAAATTTGGTTTTAGTTATGAAAGAGGACCGACATAACTAAAAAACAAAAATTAAGTCATATATGATAGGCACCAAGCTCCAAACATGAAAATGGGTTTGCGACGCATAAAAAAAATTCCCTATCCACGCTCGTCTCGAGCTCACCCTTAGGGATTTGGCGCTGGAAAATTAATAAGTAATAAGACAGTTTAGCCTGCTTTCCCGTTTTCTTGGTGTCTGTCTGTCGCTCCCGGTATTCGCGTTCGCGACTAAAAAAAAATTCAAACTTCGTTTAAGAAAATAGAGTCACTTGAAGAAAAACTATTTTTGGCATTGATTGGTCACAACCTATCCGACGACCTATAGAAACCAAGAAAACAGCTCGCAGGGCTGCAGAGAAAGTCGCCATATTAATTTCGACTAATTACTACTATTGCCATTTTTGGCTACTTTTAGGCTAAATTTCATAGATAAACCATAAAATTAGCGATAAGCTACACTACAACTCTTCCACGAAAAGGAGACGACTGTGATGACAGTACCAACACCAAAACAACGGAAAAATGAAGAAAAATGGATTCACAACAGAAGTTCTCTGCGGAGCTCGGGCTACGAGTCGACTACCCGAAGCAGGGCTATGGAAATATGATGTCTATATACTGATTTAGATATATACCATTAATAGGTCCATACTGATTATTATTACAGCGGCGAAGCGCGCCTGGCTATATGCTAGTCTCTCTACATATATAAGAGTTTGTCCTCACTGACTGACTGACTGATTGGCAATCATCGCACAGCCTAAATGGTTAGAGATATAAGGCTGAAATTTGGACAGAAGTGGCGAAAGTGCGTACTAAGACGGGGAAATTCCCCCGGAAAAGCCAAAAAGCTTAGGAAAAGCTTGTATGGGGAAAATTTTATTTTTCATCCGAATGACTTGAAACTCGGTTTGTAAGCAAACTATGAGAAATAATTGGACAACTGTTTTTGCGATTTCCAATTATAAGTTTAAATCTTTTTCGTCACTCATTAATAAGTTCAGTTAAGTTGTTTATAATGTTTTCTAGTTCAGTATTTATTATTACTCATCTGTTGTTGTGGGAATTTAGTTTCTTAATATTTCCTTCTTAACATTCTAAGTGATGGAGTCTGAACTGCCGGCCACCTTTTTCTATGCGGTACCTACCATATTAATCGAACTCTAATTTGCAATTATAAGGAATTCCATAGTAGTCCGTAATGTGGAGTCGTCTTGATCTAATTCATGGTTTTTAACGTTATAGAAACTGTTTAATTGTCGAGTGTTTTTCGTATTTGTTTCAAATGTATTACATGGACTATTTTTGTCTTCCCTGTGCATATTATTCCTAGTCTGTCGGTATGTTGTATTAGCTTCCAAGAATATTTTTTGTCATGGTGCGTACAAGAAGTCATGGTGCGTAAAAAAGATTGCTTTGATCTCCACATTCGGATTCAAATCTCAAGCTCGAGTTATACCAAATTGAGCTTGATACAAGCTCGAAAGAATTGAAACAATCCTGAAAAGTGTGTATCAATCCGAAGAGGCTTCGGTCAATCTCTAATCCGTACTTCAAGTCAAATAATCCTGACTCGAGATTGATGTGAGTACGGGTGCACCATGTCAGAAATGAAAATGAAAATCTCTCTCACCAATACTATGAGGCTAAATGGGTACAGTGTGTCCGGTACACACACGTACGCAAAGTACTTAATTTAAAGCTTCGATTTTTGCTACTGTGATATTAATTCTCAAACAGTCAGAGCAATGCTGGCATGAGAAGGAAGTTAAAGTCTTTTAAAGATAGAGCTTACTATTTGGATTTTTATTTACTGTGTATTTCAGTATATCATTCCCATTTTTTTTGTGTATTTGTAGGTCAGTGGTTTGTTTCTGCTTTAACTTGTCAATATTGTCCTGTCTAGACTTTTCGTGTTCTCTCGGAGATATAGGCCGATTGTGAGTTGTATTCGTAAATACTTGTGTCCCTTGATTCGAGAAAGGTTCGGTTTGGAGTGTGAAGTAAAATCTTTCGATTTGTGCATCGACTAAGCTTTTATATGGCGGTGCTTTATATATCTATATGTCTAGTTGGTCTTTCATCATAATCATAAAAGTTATTGATTTTGAATTTACTGATTTTTCGTTATCCATGATAATTTTTACTCCGAAGATAAATAAAAGATAGTGAAGGGGATTTCGAATATCGTCTATTGATATCGATTTTATTATTCTGGCTTGGGGAAGTTTGGAAAACTGGCAGTTATGACAAAAGTCTTTTCAGTGGAGAAATTGTAAATATGGACGATTTGCCCTGGATGTGTAGTGGCCAGTTTGAATACATGAGCTTATCGTATCTTTGCTTGAAATCAAGTCAATTTACGATATTGATTGAGTTTAAAGCTAAAAGACCAGCTGATAGTTGAAACGAGCTTTCACTCAATTCGACGTGGCAGTGGTATAAGATCATACGATTATCCAGGTAGGTTCTAGCTGCACCCACTATCGACTAATAAAAATTTTTTTTTATTCAACGAACGCTCTACATTATTAAGTATTATTTAATGTAAGCTAAAACAAACAAATTTTGAACAACTTAAATGTTACATTCATATGCGTATTAAAATAAAACTAAAATAACTGACTTGGTTGCACGAACCGTCCGTCGGCCTAGCACATTTTGCCCCACCCCGCACCAGATTACTATGCCTGACTTCCCTGATAGTCCCAAGATATCAGACCGTTCAGCAGTACGGGCCTTGACTAATGCGCTTGCGATATCCTGTTGATATTTATTTTCTCGTTTTTTTAGCTATACCCTATGGTATTTCCAAAATCTCTTTTGTAGAAAGCATAGCCTTTTTTATGAAAAGTACCAGTCCCTCTATCTTCTAGGATGTCCTGCAGTTCCTCATTCGCAAAATATAGTCTACCCAGGGTCGCCCATCTGTGATCTTTAAGGCTAGGACATCTTCCCAAAAAGGGAGTCATATCCTTATTTTTTCCGGTATTAAAAAGTGGACAAGGCATGTGCACCGATCTTTTGTACGTACAAGTGAAGTGAGTACGGGTGCACCATGTCAGAAATGAAAATGAAAATCTCTCTCACCAATACTATGAGGCTAAATGGGTACAGTGTGTCCGGTACACACACGTACGCAAAGTACAGGGTTGTCCATATTCGACGGACCCATCTGGCAACGCCATAACTTTTGACAGAGATGTCAGATCGCTTAATGACATACCGCGTTTGAAGCGTCAGTCCAAGCAGATTTCTACCATGGAACAACACACGCCACGCGAGTGCTCTGAAATAGTTGAAATTTACATTCAACAGAACAAGTCAATTGTGAAAACAAAATTATCATGTTCGATGAAGCCCATTTCACATTGAATGGGACCGTAAAAAAGCAAAATTGCCGTATTTACGCCACTGAAAATCCTCAGGAGATTCAAGAAGTGCCTCTTCATGACGAAAAAGTCACAGTTTGGTGCGGCGTTAGTGCGAAAACGGTCATTGGGCCGTTTTTCTTCCAAAATGAAAATGGCCATGCTGTTACCATCAACCAAGAGCGTTATCGCGACATGATGACCAATTTTGTGATGCCAATTATTCGTCGAAAGCGTATTTGGCAGTTCTGGTTTCAACAAGACGGCGCTCCACCGCACACAAGTCGCATAACAATCGATTTTCTGAAGAAATTGTTTCCGGGCCGTTTTATGTCGAAAAGTGGTGATTTTGACTGGCCACCGCGTTCGCCCGATTTGACGCCGCCTGACTTCTTCTTGTGGGGATATTTGAAGTCAAAGGTTTACGTTAACAAGCCAAGGACCGCAGAATAGCTCAAGGACAACATTCGTGAAGAAATAGCCGCTATTCCGGCCGAAATGTTGGCGAAAACGATGGAAAATGCTGCAAAAAGGGCACAATACGCCATCAACGCCAGAGGCGGCCATTTGAGAGATATCATATTCAAAAATTTATGTAAACAAATCTACTTGGAACAAATGATTAAGATTGCCAACCGCCAAATTTTTATTTTTTTCTTTGATTTTTTTAAAAAAAACATGGGTCCGTCGAATACGGGCAACCCTGTATTTGATGAAAACGTAATAAGATCAAGCCGCACTTTCATCACCAATGAGATGTTGCTGGTTACCAGGTGTTGCAGTTTTGGAGCAGCGGTATGGTCACTTTCCTCGTCATCCGTTCCGCTTGCGCCTTTTGTCTAAGGGCTGCCACAATAGTAATTCGCATCATATTCCATTCTTCCACAAAGATCTTAGACAGATCTTATCACGGTGTTGTACCCAAAAAACGTAATTTGTTATCATTTCGCATGTTAGGATGTGCGGCAGTCGATTCTACCGATAGAAAAATAGGGTTTTCCCTATGTCCCCAAGGTGTGAATCTAAGGTTTAGTAGTGCACAACATCTACGCAAGTCTCCAAGGCTACGGTTTATTCTGGGGCATTCGGAGGTAGCCTTAGGATTTTCTTCAAGAAAAATGTCTGCAGACTATCCACCACTTCAAAACAGCCTGTGCGGCATAAGACTGAACTGCTCTGCATACCGCGTTGAACAGCTTCCATTTAGCTCTGATGCTTACATTAGGCTTTGCCAAGAAAGTGTTCCATATGTTGTTGATGCTGGATTTTTCCGTCGCGTTTCTCCTAACAACATGTTCTTTAAAAGTCAGGGTGGGCGTGAAGTATACTCCAAGATACTTATATTCTGTGGAAATTTTTATAGCATCTTCTTTATAAGTAGGTACATTTTTCTGCCGCAGCCAGTCTGCCACACTTTCTAAAGACCATTATCTCAGAATTCACTAGGTTGACTTCCATTCCCCATTCGTCGAAATATTTCTCCAAGTTGTCAGTAATATTTAAAGCACATCTACCTTATCGGCTAGGATGACGATGTCATTAGCATAAAGGAGCAGGCTTTCTCGATAATTTGATGGTCGGTTGGGGTCGCCCCTTTTAAAGATTGGGAACACAATATTGGCATTTTCGGTAATTTCCATGTTGAACGTGCTATTAAAAATTCCAGTTAATGATTCCAAGAATTTAACTGGAGCGTTGATGAAAAATTCGCGAAGTATCCCATCCTCTCCAAATGCTTTATTTTACTTTGCCTTGCTCAGGGCATTAAGCACCTCAGACATTGTGATTTTATTTTCGAGTATCTCATTTTGAATAAAGTTTCTTGCAAATTGCATGTTGCACCCCTGTACTTCCGGGTGTAGCAGTTTTTTTTAATATTCCTCAAAGACATCAGAATTGATATTACTTCCGATATGAAAGGTGCCATTTTTTAGTTGTCGTGCTAGACTCCACCACTGCTTGCTGTCGTTTATCGTATCTAGTCTTTTTTCCAGATCTGCCAAATAGTTCAAACTTTTCTTGACACAGAGCTTTTTGTAAATTTTTTGCGCTCGCTGTGTATTGCTCTCGATCAGTCTGCCTGTCAGTCAGTCTGAATTTGTTCAGAAGCCGGAATGTGCTTTTTCTTAGGAGACTGCACTCATTATCAAACCATTGACTTTCGGTTGGGCTTGGGCAGGCTTAGTCGTTGGTTTTATTGAAGCATTTAAGATAATTGACAGCATATCTTAAAGCGTTTTTATACCTTTTTTTTGCTAATGCACAGTTTAGCTCATTTAAAACATTGTCTTTATACTTGTCCTTATGCCTTGGGTGCCATTTAAGCTTTGTTAACCAGTTTAACTGTGGGGACGTCTCAGCAAGATTAACACTAATTTTAAGTATTACTGGGAGATGATCTGACCAAATCTTACTCTCAACATTGAAATCCTCTACTTGAGGAAGCAGGTCACAATGCACTGCCGCTATATCATTGGTGGAGTTTCCATCTGTGGTAACAAAAGTATAACTTTCTTTCTGCATCTCCGTTTGTTAATCCATTTACTTTTGGTTAATTACCGTATCATTTGCCTTCTTTCCGTTTGTATTTATAACACACGCCGCTGCCTCCATGGGTGCAAAACACTGCCGCATTTCTCCCAGCCGTACATTGAGATCTCCTATTATTATTGGGATTCTGATCCAGGATTCCTCAAAAGCCATTTCGGTGACTGAGAACTCTTCAGCCAAATTGGTACCTCTTAAATACAATGGTACAATTCCAAAAGCTAAGTGCTGAGAGTGTACTTTAAGGATATGTATTCCGATTACTTATGTCATTCCATGCGAAACTCCAAACTTAGAAAGGTTTTTTTTGACGCCGACCAACATGCCTCCACTAGCTCTTACAAATCTGGTTATTCTCTCCGCTGGATTGCAATAAGTATTAAAATTACCAAACATTTTGTCAAAATCTAGCGCTATTTTCAATGCCAACATGGGTTTCAATCAGTATAAAAATATCAATCGAGTTCACATAATCAAAGTACATACACTTATTCTCTAGATCATGAATATTATACGAGACAACCTTTAAACATACATTCTTATTACTAGTCTCAATATTTTTTGGTTTGCTGCTATTACTGGTTCGTTTGTTTCTAATTGTGCTGTGGTTTTGGTTAGGTTGTCGGTATTACTTATATTAAGTTTTTTGGGTCCTTAATCTTCGATAGAAGATCAGTTCAGGTTAGGTCGCGATGGCTGAAAGTGGCGAGTCACTCTCCCACTTAGGCCGCATGGGCCCGTTGCGATACTATATATCTTTCTTGTTAAACCCTATTATACCCTAGGGTGTTCTTCGGTACTGAACCATTTTGTAGACAGAATAAATTTTAGGAGAGCTGCGATCTCTAAGTCGGATATCTCTGACAGGTTGAGTAGGTGGGGTTGTCCAAAAAACCTGAGTCTCCTCCTACTTAAAGCAAGCCAGTTACACATAAGGTGCTGTATCGTTTCCTCCTCTTCCTCAAATCTGCAGCTTCTGCAGAAGTCGAAATGTTGTACGACTAGGCGTGCTACGTGTCTGCCTATAAGACAATGACCCGCCAGGGCCCCTACCAGAAGTGATATGTGTTCCCTTCTGTAACGTAAAAGTATGTAACTACGTTTAGAGTCAAATACTGGCCATGTTAGTCTAGATACCGCACAAAAGCAAAGGTCTTTCCACCGGTCCGTGGCGAGGCGTAGTGTTTCGTCTTTTTTGTGAATTTTAAAGGTAGTCATAGGCATCCATATCCTGCTCTTCTCTGAAAGGAGCTCGGTGGTTGTGCCTAGTCTGGCCAGTGTGTCCGCAGACTCATTTCCATATATGTTCCGGTGTCAAGGCACCCATTTTAAGCGAATACTGAAGTATCGGCCAATCTCATTGTTTGTGTGGGAGTCAAGTGCCTTAAGGGCTGCTTGACTGCCTAAGTATATAAATACGTTTCCTTCCTTTGTCGTGAGTGTGCTAAGGAAGATGGCAGCTTCCTGGATGGCTACCACTTCCGCTTGGTACACGCTACTGTGATCAGGGAGAAGGAACGGTATATTTAGGTCTAGGTTGGGTGAGAAAACACCCCCACCTACTTTTTCATAGAGCTTAGAACCATCGGTGTAAATGTTGATGGTGTTTTCTCTGCTATGGGAAAGGTTATCCCACTCGTTTCGGGTTGGGATGTAGACGTAGTAAAATTTGTCGAACGTCATTTGAGTGACACAATAGTGTGTGTTTAACGGTATACCTGCTTGGTTAGTGAGTATAGCTGAGTGCCCCGAAGTACCCCCGTTCCAGGTATCGGGCTCTCTTAGTCTTATGGCTGTTGTGCTAGCCATCTGCCTTGTTACTAGCTTTAGTGGTACGCGATGAAATATTGTGATAAGAGCTTCCGAGGGTGTTTTTCGGAGCGCGCCGCTCATAGATATTTCAGCGCTTCTCTGTACTTTGTTCAAGCTGTTCAGGACGAATTGTTTCCCGAGTGCTGGCCTCCAAACTAGTGAACCATAGAGTAGTATAGGGAGTTCTACAGCTGTGCAAAGCCAATGTACTATATTCGGAGAGAAACCCGATTTTTGGCCTATA
Organism: Lordiphosa andalusiaca; assembly: GCA_035044965.1. Lineage (NCBI taxonomy): Eukaryota > Metazoa > Arthropoda > Insecta > Diptera > Drosophilidae > Lordiphosa > Lordiphosa andalusiaca. The sequence continues at coordinate 75,259 of JAWNNM010001854.1, forward strand.
GCCTTTTTGCATGAGAAAAGAGCGATGGCTGCCCTTTTTTTGCGGTCGTTTATTTTGTCATTCCAGAGTAGTTTCCTATCCACAACGACTCCCAACATAAATTATCGAAAATTAAGCCAGCAAACAAAAAAAGCGCCAACACACCAAAATATAACAAATCAAGCGATAAACCTACAGACAACGATCCCCTCACTGGTAATAGGTTTCAAATTCTTGCCAAACAGTCTGACGCTGAGAGTGAAAAAAAGCAGCAAGTGCCGCAATACCAAAGCCTCCGCCAATCTACATTAGGGATACTAGCTGTACGGCCCTAGTAACAAAGCTTGTCTCTCTAATAGGCAATAAAAACTTCTATTTGACATCCGTCAGCAAAGGCAACATACTCGAAACAAAGCTCCAAGTTAACACCGATGACAACTATCGCGCTGTCGAAAAATGTTTAAGAGCTGAACATAAAAGCTACTACACCTACCAACTAAAAAGTAGCAAAGGCCTACAGGTTGTAAACAAAGGTATTGAATCAAGTGTCCCTGCAACGGAAGTTGATTATGCTTTGGAAGAAAAGGGATTTAAGGTCAAGTCCGTAATAAACTTAATAAACAGAGACAAAAAACCCCAGCCGCTTTTCAAAGTTGAGCTGAGCCCGGAATACATAGCTCCTAACAAAAATTAGGTGCACCCCATTTACGAACTACATTACTTATTGCACCGCAGAGTAACTGTAGAGGAACCGCACAAGCGCACAAATCCAGTGCAATGTACCAATTGCCAAGAATTTGGACACACCAAATCCTACTGCGCTCTGCGATCTGTTTGTGTGGCATGCGGAGAGCTGCACAATACTGCCTCATGCCCCGCAAACAAGGAGAATCCATCAGTCAAAAAATGCAGTAACCGTGGAGGTAAACACACCGCAAACTACAGAGGTTGCCAAGTATACAAAGATCTGAAGAGCAGGATTAATCCGCGCACGGAATTTGCTCGTTCCAATGGAAACCTTAATACGTATACACCCTCGCAATCGACCCCTGGAGTCTTCTTCACAAAAGCTACAAGATCGTTTTTTGCCCCATCGACTACTACCCAAGGCGTTTCTTTCGCAAGCGTCTTGAAACAAGGAATAATTTCACACGAAACTAGAACTGAGCCGACTCTGTCAACAAAACATGTGGAGAAACCATCAAACCAAAGTAGCATAGAAGCGATGTTTCTATCGTTACAACAAACCCTGAAAGATTATATGGAGTAACAGATGAGAATGCAAGGCCTTCTCATTCAATTGCTCGCTTCGCAACAACCCAAATAATGCCTCTCCTAAGAGTACCATTCTGAAATGCAATCGGCATTCCTCGCCACAAAGTGAAGTTATCCAAATGTCTCCAAGACAATGAAATCGACATAGTGATTCTTGCGGAAACTCATCTGACAGACCGATTTAATTTCCAATTATCGGGATATGCAACTGGAACTGGTATCCTAGTCATAAGCCGCATCAAACATTGCCCACTATCGGAATATTCGGAAACCTAACTACAAGCCACATCGATATGCGTAGAATCTAAACGAGGCAATATCACTCTGTCTGCGGTTTACTGTCCCCCACGATTTACAATATCAGAAAAACAATTCCTAGATTTCTTTAATACACTTGGTCAACGCTTCTTCGCTGCGGGTGATTATATCTCGAAACATCCCCACTGGGGCTCCAGACTGACTAATCTCAAGGGGAAGCATCTCTACAACGTACTCACGCGCTCATCAAACAAACAATGTATAGACTACGTATCTCCGGGAGGGCCTACAAACTGGCCAGCAGATCTAAGAAAATATCTGATCTTATAGACTTTGGCACTGGGACTTGTACTTTTGCCTCGCATTTTGGCGGTGAATAAATTTAACTCGCATTTTGGCGATGATTAAACCTGTGTGTTTTTAATTGGACACAAGAGGAAAACCTGTCGATCCAAGTCGAAGCAGAGCTGATATCAAAGGAGTAGATCAGAGGGATTACGCTGCAGGCTTGTGGAGGACTTTGGCTCGAACAACAATGATGCAGGTTTATTTGGAGAATCAGCATCATTTTTGCGTGAGTTCCTCCTCCGTGAGTGTGTAGTCAGGATCCACCGATTGGAGAAGTTCCTGGTCGGTGTGAAGTCGACCAAAGGATGGTCCATAGTCGGAACCCGCAGAGATATAGCCATAGCGTTCCTCTTGTGGAGGGATACGCTCTGTATCCATCTCTTCATTACTCTGATCTTTTTCTTCTTTAACGCTTGCTATAAGGTCAGCAAGCGCCGTAGTGTCTGTCTTGCATACTTTCATGTATTCCCTCTGAAACCCATAGTTTAGGTTTCCCTGCATTTGGATAAGTACTCTGCGTATTCTTTGTCTATTTGGAAAGTGACCAGAGTAGTTGTCCGGGTTGAGCGCTCGACTTTGATCACCTTACAATTGCTGGTGGGAGCGCTTGGGTTAAGCATTCTCATCAGCTGCAATATTTCTTGCGGCTCCGCAGGGTTTACGGGTAACCACACTCGGGCTCTCGGGCAGAAAGGTATGTCTTTGGCTTCGACAACCTTCAGAGTCGCACTCGGATACACTTCAGCAACCTTGTCGATGGCGGCCTTGTATAGAGAAGAGCAGTGTAAGACAGCAAGGATTCGTCTACGATGCTACCATATGTCTCCTTTAGCTCCACGACTGCTGTTTTTCTTATGGCAAAGGTACCGGCTGCTGTTAAAATTCACCCACTTGCCACATACATTATAGAGTCGTTTTCAATGAAGACCTTATGACTGCTGTTCAAAGCTGTAAACTCTTTTTATACCTGTTACTCGTAGAGTAAAAAGGGTATACTTAAGTCGTGCAAATGTATGTAACAGGCAGAAGGAAGCATCTCCGATATCATACAGTATATATATTCTTCATCAGCATCAACAGCCGAGTCGATATAGCCATGTCCGTCTGTCCGTCCGTCCGTCCGTCTGTATGAACACCTAGATCTAAGAGACTAGAAGAGCTAGAGCAACCAAATTTTAGGTGTAAGCTAGTATTGTCTGCAGGCAGATCAAGTTTGTTTCAAAGTTTGGGCACGCCCCCTACAAACTGGCCAGCAGATCTAAGAAAATATCTGATCTTATAGACTTTGCTATAACAAGAAAAGTTCCACAAAACCTGGTAACTGCATAACCCCTTGCAGACTTGTCGCCAGACCATTCTCCAATAATATTCACCCTTCTGGAGTGCCCTCAGATCAGACAATATTCTCGGAGACTGACTTTACACAAGACAAACTGGCTCAAATACAATTAATATATCAGCAGTCACATCAAGCTGAGCCCGACCATGAACTGCGAAGTAGATCATTATTGCTGCTGCTCATCATTCAAACCCTCAAACAACAATAATAACACCCAACCAAGATAATAGATTAACGAACAGCTCCGTAGACCGACTGGTGTCTGAAAAGCGGCGTGCAAGAAGGGAATGGCAGCACCGTAGGTCGCCTGCGTCAAAAAATCGTCTGAGATTTGCAGAACGCGTACTTCGCAAAGCACTCGAAGCGGAAGAGCAGCTAGCCCTTAGCCGTTACATAGAAAAACGAGAACGTAAGCTAAAGTCGGCCCTGCCCCACTTCGAAATACCCTTTACTAAAGGCAATTAGTGTTTAATTGCTAGATCTAGAGATCTAGGTGTTCATACATACGGACGGACGGACGGACGGACAGACGAACTGTTGATGAAGAATATATATACTTTATGATATCAAAGATGCTTCCTTCTGCCTGTTACATACATTTGCACGACTTTAGTATACCCTTTTTACTCTACGAGCAACGGGTATAACTATCGCCTACAAGCACCAAATTTCTCCTATAGAGAGCACCTGCTAGCATAAAACCACCTGCAAAGGTTGACACGCCTTGAAGGGGGAAACCAGTTTAGATGATTTAAAAAATCGATTTTTTTTTTATTGCATAAATTGTTAGTACAACTATTCAAGAATATGTTGCTTAAATTTGAAAACGAAACTCCAATTAGTTCCGATGATATGAGCACTAAGGTAAACACCGGTCTATTCAGTGCCTAAGGAATTTTTTTTCAAATGCGTTTTTCTCGAAACGACTTTTTTCAACTTGCGGAAATCCTAGCTCGAAAAGTTATTGACGAATCGATCTGAAAATTTGTGTGAATATTTTTTATTCAATTCCAAAAAATATGAACCAAACTCTGGAATGATATTATTAAGTAAAATATTTTTTTTTATTTAAGAAAGGTGAAAAAAATGATATAAAAGCATGACATTTTGTTCAAACACCTGCAAAACATTCAATTTTCAACTCTTTTGGCCAGAGTTTGGTTCATGTTCCTAAAAAATATGTTACTAACGCAAAAAAAAAATAATGATTTCAGATCAAAACTGCGACCTCCAGGTGTCCCGCAAGCAGTCAACTCTGATGGCGATCGTCAATGGACACCAGCCTCTAACTCCACCACTTCCGGCGGAAATGGCTTCCAAAAATTTAAAAGTGTAGTTCAAAATAAGAATAAGCTACCCTCCAAGCTTAAACGAATTCTAATTATTCTTTCTCAGTTAAAAAAAAATCGCAAAAAACACTCGAATTTCGGCCTCCTAAACTGGTTTCCCCCCTTAAAGGACCAGAGTGGAAGTTGGGCCCGCAGTGACGAAGAGAAGGCAAATGTCGTTGCACTTCACCTTAGAAATGTCTTCCATCCAAATCCACCAACTAATTTCTATGCACTTCCATGCTTCCCACCGCCGCACAAACTGACTCAATCAAAGTTCATTCACTTAAAATAAAAAATGCTATCGGAGATCTAAAAACCAGAAAAGCGCCTGGACATGATCTTATTACGCCTAAAATGATTATGGAACTTTCAAGTCCTGCCATAACATATATCTCAAGACTTTTCAATGCGGTACTGCGATGTGGATACTTCCCAACCCAATGGAAGAAGTCCACATTCATAATGACCCATAAACCAGGAAAGGTTTATACCAAAGGTTTTAAACCCAAGCGTCATCATATAGACCCATTAGTCTGCTACCTTGCTTATCAAAACTTTTTGAGAAGATCTTACTCTGTAAAATTGATTCCCATGCACAAATGATTCCCTTCACACCAATTTGGGTTCCGACTATTGAGCAAGTCAACCGCATAACTTCAGATATTCGGACTGCGTTTGAGAACCACTAATACTGATGTAGATATAGATGTTGCCCAAGCATTTGACCGCGTATGGTTGGACGGTCTTACATTCAAAATAAAGACAATGCTTCCACCAAGTACACACAAAGTCCTAGAAAGTTACGTCAGTAACAGAGTATTAACAGTTCGTCCAAATGAGTACACAACAGAAGAGTTCACAATAGGAGGCGGTGTACTGCAGGGCAGCGTTGTTGGTCCTTTCCTAAAGGTACTGTACACTGCCGACATACCAACAAACTCTCGACTCACTATAAGTACTTTTGCAGATCACGCTGTCCAACTAGCGCAACAAGACTTTTGGCAAGCCACCGTACCTACGTGGAAGAGTTACTGGCCAACTGGCGTATTAATATCAACGAGCAAAAGTGTAAACACGTGACGTTCACACTCAACAGAAGCACCTGTCCCCAGCTATCACTAAACGCGACTTTGATCCCGCAATCAAACGATGTTGTATACCTAGGTGTACACCTTGATACGTGGCAAACGCATAGACTCGAAAAAAACTTCAGATAAAGCTTAAGGCCAACAGCCTACGCTGGCTAATAAACTCCCGTTCCCCTCTAAAGCTGGAATATAAAGTCTTTCTGTACAAGAGCTTCATAAAGCCTGTCTGGACCTGTGGCTCGCAGCTATGGGGAAATGCTTGTGCGAGCAGCGTGGACATCCTCCAAAGATCACAGTCGAGAATCCTTAGAACCATCACTGGAGCGCCATGGTACATTCGCAATGATTGTATTTACAACGACTTCAGCATCCCACTGGTTGAAACTGAAATAGAGGAACTTGAGCGCAAATGTTCTGAGAAGCTTCTTGCCCACCCAAACCAACTTGCAAAATCCCTCACCAAGCTGACAACGCATTCTCGTCTCCGAAGAAACGACCTGCCAACCCAGCGACTGACTTAAAGGGCCGCAGAACACAAACTACACCCCAATAGGGGATAGTTTTTAAAATAGTTTCTAGATGAAGATTTGACCAATCCACAAAAAAAAAAATAAGATAGCAATATCGTCCGCGAGGGCCGTCACCTCATGTCCCTCCGCTTCCATGAGTCGAAGCAGTTGGTTAACTGTCACGATCCATAGTAGCGGAGAGAGAACACCTCCCTGCAGAGTACCTCTGCTTACAAATCTGTGAGCCATAACACCTTCGAGATGCGAGTAAACCGATCTGCTGGTTAGCAATTCGTAGATGAATCCGATCAGAGGTTTATCGGCTCCCACATTTGCCAAGGCACAGGTGATGGCGTAAGGTTGGACGTTATTAAAGGCACCCTCTATATCGAGAAAGGCTACTAAAGAGAAGCCTCCCACTTCAAAAAATGTTTCAATCTTTGAGACCTGGGAATCAGTGGAGCTTCCCTTGCTGTATGCATGTTGAGTGTATGCTAAAAGAAAGGGGTGTACAGTTTGCCATCTTTAAGTCTCTCAAGGGTTTTAAGGAGAAACGAGGATGGACTGAGTGGTCTAAAGTCGTTTAGTTCTCCGTGCGACGGTTTGCCAGCCTTCGGGATGAAGAATACTTTGGTTTCTCTCCATCTAGTGGGAATGTAGTTAAACTTTAGTCAGCTCATAAAGATCATGTGAAGCCAGTTCATGGTATAGCCCATGGTGTGTTGTAATTGGGCGGGAAATATGCTATCAGGACCTGGAGACTTAAATGGCACGAACGTGTTGATTGCCCACTTAATCTAGGTCACTGTGACAATATTCTTGTTGTATTGTAGAGTCAGGTAGGTTGGCCCAACAATTGGTATTGAGTTAACGGAGCATTCAGGGAAGTGAGTGATCAGTAGAAGATCTAGGGACTCTTCGCTGGAATTGGTCCAGGTTCCGTCTGCTTTTTATTCCCCGTTCCCATTAAAAATGGGAAAAGGGGGATCATGAAGTTGTGCGAATGTATGTAACAGGGAGAAGGAAACATTTCCGACCCCATAAAGTATATATTATATATTATCAGCGTGAACAGCAGAGTCGATATAGCCATGTCCGTATGTCCGACTGTCCGTCTGTCTGTATGAACGTGTCGATCTCCGAGACTATAAGAGATAGAGCCACAAGTTGTTGCATAAAGATGGATGAATGCTGTACGCAGATCAAGTTTGTTTCAGATTTGTCCCCCTCTTGTCACCAAAATACCGTTACAGCCTAAACCTAAAAAACAGTCAGATCCACAATTTTCAAGTTAGTGTTAGTTTTCAAGTTTCGTGGTTTAGTACACATCAAGCTAGGCCCAATATCTATCTAGTCTGAAAAGTACAATCAGATCAGACAAAAAACACCGGAGTTATAAGCGAAACAATTGAGCTTCACGTTCGCTAGGTCTAAAGCCGCGGAAATTACTAAATAATGTGGCCTACTTCCAGGATGAGCCTTTAATAGCAGTTACAAAAACCGGCTACATTCAAATTCAAAAACAAATAAATGAAAACAAATGGACAGGGTATTTTGTAGTCGGGGCACTCGATCGCAGCGCCCTTACTTGTTGTATTAGCGCTTTCGATATTGGTCAGCTAGCCAGGATTTTCCTGAAACGAGATGCGTCCAGCCCGTCTGGTAGTTTTTTTTTAAATGCTTAGTTTTTGTTTATACAACTCCCAAGCGGTAGTTTGGTCTCCTTCAAGTTGGTTTGCAGAAGGTAATTGTAGAGAGATTCACCTCGCTCGTTAATGTCTGTGGTGCCCCATAGTGTGTGGTGTGAATTGGCATCGCCTCCTAGTATGAGGCTATTGTTGGTGTTCCTGCTTCCAACAAGGTCTTGGAAATTCTTTGATGGTGGTGGGCTTTCGCTGTCATGAGCCAGATAATAAGATGCCAGAGTGATAGTTGAATCCCTCAGTTCCAGGCTGACCGTTGTGATGTCTCCATCACTAAACTGAGGAAGTAAAAGTGTTGTTAAAATACATGTTCGAATTTTACTTTACCCTTGGTGAAGAAAAGGTTGTATTTGGGTGTCACCAGAAATCCACGGTTCTTGGACAAGTATTATATATACTTTGCCTGAGGATAAGCGAAGTAGAAGTGCAGCGATTGCTGCTTTACAATTGTTATGGTTTTAACTGACCTTTGAAATATTTAATTGTTTATTTGAATTGTGTACCAGTTCATCTGGTCAACCCTTTGAAATATTAATTAATGAATTAATCGATATATTATGTAAACCCTGATAGCGAGAGTACTATCGATATAAGTTGTAGTGAATGTGCGCACGCTAGGACAGCAGCACTTTTTGGCACTGGGACTTGTACTTTTGCCTCGTATTTTGGCGGTGAATAAATTTAACTCGCATTTTGGCGATGATTAAACCTGTGTGTCTTTAATTGGACACAAGAGGAAAACCTGTCGATCCAAGTCGAAGCAGAGCTGATATCAAAGGAGTAGATCAGAGGGATTACGCTGCAGGCTTGTGGAGGACTTTGGCTCGAACAACAATGATGCAGGTTTATTTGGAGAATCAGCATCATTTTTGCGTGAGTTCCTCCTCCGTGAGTGTGTAGTCAGGATCCACCGATTGGAGAAGTTCCTGGTCGGTGTGAAGTCGACCAAAGGATGGTCCATAGTCGGAACCCGCAGAGATATAGCCATAGCGTTCCTCTTGTGGAGGGATACGCTCTGTATCCATCTCTTCATTACTCTGATCTTTTTCTTCTTTAACGCTTGCTATAAGGTCAGCAAGCGCCGTAGTGTCTGTCTTGCATACTTTCATGTATTCCCTCTGAAACCCATAGTTTAGGTTTCCCTGCATTTGGATAAGTACTCTGCGTATTCTTTGTCTATTTGGAAAGTGACCAGAGTAGTTGTCCGGGTTGAGCGCTCGACTTTGATCACCTTACAATTGCTGGTGGGAGCGCTTGGGTTAAGCATTCTCATCAGCTGCAATATTTCTTGCGGCTCCGCAGGGTTTACGGGTAACCACACTCGGGCTCTCGGGCAGAAAGGTATGTCTTTGGCTTCGACAACCTTCAGAGTCGCACTCGGATACACTTCAGCAACCTTGTCGATGGCGGCCTTGTATAGAGAAGAGCAGTGTAAGACAGCAAGGATTCGTCTACGATGCTACCATATGTCTCCTTTAGCTCCACGACTGCTGTTTTCCTTTATGGCAAAGGTACCGGCTGCTGTTAAAATTCACCCACTTGCCACATACATTATAGAGTCGTTTTCAATGAAGACCTTATGACTGCTGTTCGAAGCTGTAAACTCTTTTTATACCTGTTACTCGTAGAGTAAAAAGGGTATACTTAAGTCGTGCAAATGTATGTAACAGGCAGAAGGAAGCATCTCCGATATCATACAGTATATATATTCTTCATCAGCATCAACAGCCGAGTCGATATAGCCATGTCCGTCTGTCCGTCCGTCCGTCCGTCTGTATGAACACCTAGATCTAAGAGACTAGAAGAGCTAGAGCAACCAAATTTTAGGTGTAAGCTAGTATTGTCTGCAGGCAGATAAAGTTTGTTTCAAAGTTTGGGCACGCCCCCTCCCGCCCCCGCAATAAAAATGTTGAATATCTCCAACAATTTGTAAGCTATCGTGCTCAGATTTTGCAGTATAGTGCATGTGGCCAATATGCACAATCTCTTGCGGCCGCACTGAGCCTCTTTGCCGATCGGTCTCATTACTCAAGTACATCCAAGTACGTTAGAGGTTATAATCTTGCGAGAAACGCATAAATTAAATTTTAGAGCCGTAGAAGTGAAAAAGTGTTGTGCCAAAAACTCTATAAACTCCAACAATCCGATCAGCAAGAGATTAAAAATTCTTCTTGTTGTAGTACAAAAAAGTTATGTGCTGCCACCCATATTCGTTCAATTTTCTTTTGGCTGAAATGGGTTAAGCTTTCGATTATAGTGCGCACTGGCATATGTTTCTGACAGCACTTTGTCACCCACCACCCGCCCACACCAATCGTCAACGCTCCATCTGGTAGAAGATCATCCATTGTGTATTGGTGTGGGTCAGCGAAAATATAAGAGAATCTGGACGATCGCTCTTTAATACTGGAGCCCCGGCAGAGGACCCCCCTTGCCCAGGCAGACAACGCCCAAGTGCATTCCTCTCTCCAAAAGCTACTGCCAATCAGGCATCTAATCTCCAGTACCAGTTTGCTCGCTACCTCCCTCAAGTCAGCCAAAAAGCGTGTGTTGCTGTTACTGATGTATTGACGGCCAAGGCAATGGTTTTTTGAATAAGTAATTTATCCCTAAAAATACAAGAGAACCCCATATTTACATTAGAGAAAGAACCTAGAAAAACCCACAACAACAACTCCGTCAAATTCACCGCTGGAAGGCCATTCAACGTTGGAGCTTCTGAATATTTGTATATATAAGTCTTGCGGTATTTCCGCAAGCTTGTCTTTGCAAGCGCGTAGTTCTAGTTGTATTCGTCGCATCGGTGCACGCTAGAGCTTTTTGGAAAGCTCTTTTCACGCGCTAACACGTGTTTAATTTATTGTTGTTTGTTTTTAGTCGTTCGTGAGTTATAGCGTCGCAAACATGGAGCAAAATAAAGAGAAAATACGGCATATTTTACAGTACTACTTCGATAAAGGCAAAAATGCATCTCATGCTGCCAATAAAATTTGTGCAGTTTATGGACCCGATACAGTTTCCATTTCCACCGCACAACGATGGTTTCAACGTTTTCGTTCTGGTGCAGAGGTGATCGAAGATGCGCCACGGCCCGGAAGGCCTGTCGTCGAAAATTGCGATAAAATCGCTGAATTGATCGAAAGAGACCGGCATAGTAGCAGCCGTATAACCGTTATAAACCATTTGAAGAAGCTTGGATTCAAAAAGAAGCTCGATGTATGGGTGCCACACGACTTGACGCAAAAAAACATTTTGGCCCGTATGGATGCATGCGAATCGCTTCTGAATCGCAACAAAATCGACCCGTTTTTGAAGCGGATGGTGACTGGCGATGAAAAGTGGGTCAGTTACGACAACGTGAAGCGCAAACGGTCGTGGTCGAAAAGCGGTGAAGCTGCCCAGACGGTGGCCAAGCCTGGATTGACGGCCAGGAAGGTTCTTCTGTGTGTTTGGTGGAATTGGCAGGGAATCATCCACTATGAGCTGCTCCCCTATGGCCAAACGCTCAATTCGGACCTGTACTGCCAACAACTGGACCGCTTGAATGCAGCACTCATGCAGAAGAGGCCATCTTTCATCAACAGAGGCCGAATTGTCTTCCATCAGGACAACGCCAGGCCACATACATCTTTGGTGACGCGCCAGAAGCTCCGGGAGCTCGGATGGGAGGATCTTTTGCATCCACCGTATAGTCCGGATCTCGCACCAAGTGATTACCACCTATTTCTGTCCATGGCGAACGAGCTTGGTAGTCGGAAGTTGGCCACAAGAGAGTCCTGTGAAAATTGGCTCTCCGAGTTTTTTGACAATAGGGAAGCGAGCTTCTATAAGAGGGGCATTATGAAGTTGACATCTCGTTGGGAACTCGTCATCGAACAAAACGGCGCATATTTGATCGAATTATTATAACCAATTTTATGAACAATTGAAAATTCAATAAAAATACTTGGGTTTTTTGACAACCCAAGTTGTCTTTTTTCTCTTAGCCCCCTTATTCGCAAGCCAAATCAAATTGGTCTAGGCAAGTATAAATGTTTTTTTTTTATTAAATAGTTCCTTCTCTAACGCGAATCAGAGGCACAAAAATTGTAGCTCCACAAATTAAGTTCTCAAAGTTCAAATTTACCCCAAACAATTCGACGAAAAACCATAAAAACTTGGTATCAGTTTGCATATTGGCGAATCTACTCCCAAACCGTGAACACAAGGTGCAGTTCATCACAAAAAAAAAATAAAACTTGCTGTTTCATCTGGAAGGGATGGCTGGCGACATGAAGCTGTCGGCGGACCGTGTGCTTCATCTGGAACGGGAGGTAGAGGAGCTCCGCTTGTTGAAAAACCATGTTGGTGAGCTACGATCACGACTCGAGACGCAGGGAAATGAAGCAAACGCATAGGGTACGGAAATCACAGGCTAGTATTGCAGACCCAGCCATTATTATTAAATTCGAAACCACTAGGGATAAGTTTAGTTTAATGCGGCACGCTATGTACCGACGAAACACTAAGCAAACACTAAGTTTGCAGCTGCTGGGCTTTGACTCGCCGGCTGCTGTTTATGTCAATGAGCAGCTTTCTCGTATTAAAAGAGGCAATGCACCTGAAGAAGCAGAAGATATTGTCTGCTTTGACTCGCCGGCTGCTGTTTATGTCAATGAGCAGCTTTCGAGAGAGAGCTTTCTCGTATTAAAAGAGGCAATGCACCTGAAGAAGCAGAAGATATTGTCTGCAGCCATCACTTGTCATGGGACAGTTCATTTTAGGCGTAATGGGAGAAAAGAAGAAGAGATTGGAGGAGCTTTCGGATCTTGCTGGCAACACTGAACCTACAGAGCTTCTACTCCCCCCTCTGGACTACAACACTGTGAAGCTCCCTTCCTTCCCCCTTAGTCAGTTGAGTAGTAGTGCAATTGGGTATTGTGCTCTATTTGATCTTAAATTAATATTAGTTCTAGCGATAGTATGCATGTCTTATAATTGTTCTACGTGCGTTCCCCATAGTAGACTTGTCCAATGAATACACGATTTGATTCGGATAATTTTATGGCTAGCAGGTTGATTAAGTTAAGTGGTGTGGAAGTTTTTAATAGTAGTGACTCAAACAGTATGCAAAAGGTGAGGGTGACATTTGACTCAATGGTAAGATACGAAGTATTCAATCTCGGTCGCAGAGAACATATCTCGGACTTTGCTAAACAAATGCTTGGCCTTGACTTAGAGTCGTGGATCAGATTTCGCACAATGTTACTGCTACATATGATTTTAACTAGGATTTTACATAGGATTTTAACTATCTCTATCAAAACATAAAACTTGCTATGTCAACACGAACAAAAAATATAGTCTGCCAGCGCGTAAACCTGGCCAGCTCAGAAAAACACTTTTTTAATCAATGTGCTCGCTATTGGAATGACCTGCCGTATAACACTAGGACTATTGGGAACGTGACGCAGTTTAAATCTACAGTAACAAATCATCTCATAAGACAAACATAGGATATACCATTTTTAAGAATTAAAAAATAAAATCACAAAATAAAAAACAAAAAAAGCTCAATATTTTTCTCGCACTGAGCTGTGTGCTGGTGGCGCGTGAGGCTTTATCGCGTTCAGGCCTTTAAAAAGGGCAGGCAAAGAATGCATGCTCCTCATCCTTGTTGTCGTCGTACCCACAGTAGTCACAGTAGGGGTCCTCTTCGTGCTTAAAATGGTGTAGATACGCCTTAAAACAGCCATGCCCCGTTAGCATTTGCGATAGGTGGTAATCCACCTGACCATGCCGTCGACTAAGCCAGGGCTTCAGTGTTGGTGTAAGTCGGTGAGTCCATCTTCCGTTTGTTCCTTGGCTCCACTTGGACTGCCATTTGGCTATTGTGTCGGTCCCGCTTCTCCGTTTAGCTGCCAAAAGGTCGATTGGGACTGTGGCAGCCACGACCAATGCCGCTTCTTCCGACACAGTGCAGAAACAGTTTACTATTCTTAAAGCGTAAAGTCTGTACACAGACTTGCACTGTCGGCTGTAGGTGGGTATATCCATGGCTTGAGCCTAGATCGGCGCCCCGTCGGGGATCGTGGAGAAGACCACGCTCGTAAATAACCTCCGGCTCTTTTGTTTTGGTCCTCTAAGGTTGGCCATTAGCCTGGTGATGGAGGCTGTTATCTTAACCGCCTTGTTGCTGACGTGCTCGAGGTGCTGTCTGAAGCAGAGTCTGTGGTCCAAAATTATGCCCAAGTACCTTATAGCCGGCTGCGACTCTATAATGGTTGAGCCCACTCTGAAGCATGCCTTCTCCACTTTCTTTCTGCTGCTGATCAGAACCGCCTTGGCTTTGTGCCCTGCAATCGCCGGCCCATTTTCCGATAGCCATATCATTATCCGGTCGATCGCTATATTGCAGTCACCAGGACTCTCGTTAAATTGCTTCGCAACTGTTACTAGCGCTATGTCATCAGCAAAGTCTCAGGACGCAGTTTGGTCCTAAAATTGAGCCTTGTGGTACTTCTCCGCCCACTAGATACTTGTGCTGTCCTGCATTTGAGCTGTATCAGGTAATGTGATATGCGGCGGCTGCTGAGCAATTGAAGGACCTTGCTCCAGTTGGCTGTGTAAAACGCATTTTTTACATCGATTGTGCAAACTAGACAGTACTTTTTTGCACCTCCTGCCCATCTAGTACCTTATATTCAGGGCGAGCAAGAATGACTGCCTTGAGGACGGTGTTGTGGATTCCATCCGGCCCGGGAGATTTATCAGTTATTATTATTATTATTATCCTTATTTCCTAGTGCGACAAGGGTAACCTTATATATATTAATGCACTAGTCACTACAGAAGACTTAATAATTGACAAAAGTATTAACCTACTTAAGACTAAAGTTACATTGTCTGAATATTAGAATGATTGAATTATTATTATTATTATTATTATTATTATTATTATTATTATTATTATTATTATTATTATTTTTATATTGTTAAATTAGTTGTTTAGCATTAAAAACTGCCTGAGCTTATCCCTAAATTGCACTGCGCTACTAACTACCTTTAATTGGGGTGGTAATTGGTTCCACAGACGAACAGTGTGTACGAAAAAGTGACGTTCTGAGCAAGATAGTATATGGCGGATGTTATTAATATTTTTAGTTCTAGTCGATAAGCTGAAACACAATTTGTCAAATAAATAGCTTGGTTCCTTTGTGATTATAATTTTGTGCAGAAGTAGTAGATTTCTAAAATCTGTCCATGATTTAAAATTTAACTGATAAATTTGTTTGGCTAAGCTAGATATATGCTCTCTTCTTCGAACATTGTATACAAATCTGGCGATATTATTAAATGTTATTGTAAGTTTGCGCTGAGAGGCAAGATCGCAATTTCCAAATATTTCTATGCCATAACATAGCGAAGGTGACAGGTACGTTTACCATTAGGTTTAGCTAATGAGAGTCTAATTTCAGTTGATAAAAACGGCTGAGTCAGTGAAAGCTGCCTAATTAGCCCATATGTTTTTCCGGTGGCTTTAATTACGTGGTCAGTCCAGGAGAGGGTCTTATTAATTGTGATGCCAAGATTGACCACTTGCTCTACATATTGGATCGGAGTACCATTAAGGTTTAAATTTGGAAGTGATTCAGTGCTCAGCGGTTTTTTATAAATGACGATACACTTACATTTAGTCGGATTAAGAGAAAGTCCATTACACAGAGCCCATTTACTGACATTGGACAGTTCACTGTTACATAAATTAACACACTCATTTATACTTCCCAACGGACAACTAGCATACAATTGGACATCATCAGCATACATATGCACATTACAGTTTGACAATGAGACAGGAAGATCGTTTATATACATCGAAAACAGAAGAGGACCAAGAATTGAGCCCTGAGGAACGCCACATTTGACAGGCAAAAATGAAGACATTTCTTCGAGGGTGAAAACTGCCTGTATTCTTCCACACAGGTACGACGAGACTAATTTGATGGCGGTGTCAGTAAAATTAAAGAACTTGCTTAACTTTGTGCATAAAATGTCGTGTTGTACTGTGTCGAAAGCCTTACTAAAATCCAGTAACGTGAGAAATGTCACATAGCTATTATCGAGTTGCCTTCGTATGTCTTCAGTCACATTTAAAATTGCTGTGATGCAGCTTCTGTGCTTCCGGAAGCCAGATTGGATGTTGCTTAACACTGGGTTAAGGCTCAAAAACTTGTTTATCTGTTGAGACATTAAATGCTCAAGAACTTTAGATAAGAAGGGCAGAATGGATATTGGCCTGTAATCATTATTAGCCTTTGGAACAGGTATTATTTTGGCTCTTTTCCAATTTTCAGGGAAAGTCGACGTGGTAAACGCGGTGTTGCAGATATGAGTCACATGGTTTATGATTTTTGGCAAGATAAGATTGAGGAACTTTGGGTGCATATCATCTAGACCAACTGCGTTCGACTTAATCTTAAGGACACATTCGAGAACATCACATGGGCTTACACACATAAAACTAAAGCTACTATTACAATTATTATCTACTACAATATCGTGATATGGGTTAGTCAGGATGTCAGGTACGTTCGATTGCATAAATTTTTTGTTCAGGTCATTTAAGTCAGTAGTGACATTATTAAACGATTTCGTCTTACCAATTCCCAGTTTCTTTAATTCACTACATTTCTGTTTGGTGGATATTGCACTTTTAAATTTGTTCGTATAGTGAGTACGCTTTGCAGTATGGATCAAATTATTTACAAGACTTCTAAGCACTTTGAAGCGCAGATAGTGATCAGAAGTCTTGTACCTCTTCCACTTTTTATAAGCTGTGTCACGCTCTGTAATTTTTTTCGCAATATCGCGTGAAAACCAGGGTTTATGTCTCTCATTGTAAACTTTGCGTTTAAGTGGTACAAATTGTTGATATAAAATGTTGATATAACGGGAGAGTTCATTTAACTGAGAATTGACGTCTGTAAAATAATATATTGAGTTCCAATCACAGAGATCTAAGTTGTCCTGAAGTTGTCTGTAGTCAATATGTCTAAAGTCCCTAAACCAAACTGTTGTGTCACCTTGATAAGGATTAAACTCGTATGTCAAGAAGATTAGGTCATGCTTGGAAAAAGCTGGTACTGCGACTTGGTCGTACAATAAAATTTTGTCCGGATCACTAACAAAAAAAACGTCAAGGAGGGTGTCAGTCGTGCTCGAGAAATGCGTAGGGGTAGAAGAATTAACAATATTTAATCCTAAAGATGCCATTTCTAAGGTTAAATGTTTTTCTACTAGAACGTTACAGTTTAGATCTCCAGTTATCACGATATCAGTGAAACTTAAAGATAGTGTAGAAATTAATTCAATGACATCCGAGTAGTCGATGGAGCGGTGCGGCCGATAGAGGCAGCCAATAAGTAAACTTATTGCACTTCCCCTACCTGCAACTTGCAGAAACAAGTATTCTATTGCACTCCCCGGAGCCTGTTTACATATTACTTTGGCTTTAAGTTTTCTATTGATATAAATTGCAACTCCTCCCGCATGGCTTTCTCTGTCCGATCGGTATAAGTCAAATCCGTCACATGAAACTAAGACATCACTTAATTGGGGAACGAACCAGGTTTCAGACACACAGACTACATCGACATTTGACTTCACAAACAAGTATCTAAACTCTTCTATTTTTCCAGAAAGGCTTTGGGCATTTATGTGACAAATGTTCAGACCAGTTTTTTGTTTAGCAAGAATCCTAACCATTGTACCACTGTTCGCTGTGGCCCTATTTATATTATTATAGAGATTGAATATTTGGTAGCTTCTACTAGCGCACGCAATTTAAGGGAACCTAACACAATTAGGAATCTATGGTGATACACAAAACATAATTCGCTTAAATACCTAACAGTAATATCGATCATTGACAGACAGCACACACTAACGAAAAAAGATTATTATTATCAGCTGCCTCTTCAGTTGCTTCGCGCTGTTTTGAGCCTTATCAGTATTCCTAGGACCTCTTTGTGCCGTAGGGATGATCACAGGATTCTGCGAGGGAAATAGGCAGTGCACAATGTGTCCCATTTGTGCTGGGCATGTAGGCATCGGCGGCCTATATAGCTTCCCCATTACCATCTTATAGTCTGTCCCAAATGGCTGAGCATCAGAAGCGTCACAGAGTTCTTGGAAACATCTGGTGTCCCTTAGGGTCTTCCGCTGGGCTCTAAACACCTTGACGCACTGGGTCGTGCGCACTATGGTCCAGCCGCCTACTTTTGTTGGCCAAAATTAATAACTCGCGAACGAAACAAGATATTTTAATTTGGTTTTTTGTATTGGATATATATTATATATAATCAGAAGGAAGTTGATTAACAATATTTGAACAATTAGTAACAAAAAATGACAAAACATGTTTTGAGCAATGTTTTTTTTGTTTAGTTTCTTAAAAAATAAGGTCGTGGCATGCCTAAAGAAAAGACACTTTATTAAACAAAACAATAAAAAATTGTGTTCTGAAATAAAAAAATATTTCAATGTTTCACGAATGTACTGGAATTGGTTTATAATGTTCTTCACACCCATAAGGTTAAAAGTATCATGTTCCTCGATCCAGTTCCATTCTCCATTGAAATCCAAAATGATCATCACCATTGTCATCTTCATTCAAGTCGTACTCTTCAAAAAAAGTACCTTCGCTTGATAACATATCCAAAACTTCACTTGAAACATTTATTTTCTTATGGCTTTAAAAACGTCTATCTAGATTTACCAATGAAATAATGGTATCTGATGTATTGATGTATCCAATGCACATCACTTCCGGCGTGATGTAGCCGATCTGATTTGTAGAGTTTATTTCTGGATTCTGCTCCCTCCTCTCCAAAATATCCTCCAGGAAGACCAGTGCTTTCTATAAAATCACATAATATACATTCAGAATCTAATGCACTGTTGCTGTCATTGGTAACCATGGATATTTATCAATAATTGATTCTGCAGTTTTACCGTAGGTACACAGTATTATAAGTTTGTGCAAAAGTATGTAACATCAAGAAGGAAGCATCTCCGACACTATAAGGTATATATATTTTTGATCAGCATCAACAGCCGCATCAGCCAAAGAAATAATGAAGATTGGATGAACGGTTTTCGAGCTATGATCAAAAGACTGTTCGCTGCTGCAGCGCAGTAGCAGCGCTGCTTTCAGCTGCTACTGCAGCATCAAAATTTATGCTGAGCGTATAATTTCATTGGTACAGAGTATGCTATAGTCGGGCTTGACCGACTTTCTTTCTTGTTACAGATTTAAGTTGCTAATAAGCTGCTCATCAATGTCAGTGAAATTTTAAATATGAAATACACACCTTTTCAATTGACCTGCACATCCCCCTTTTTCCGCCAAACGGTAACAAAATCTCTAAGAAGCATCTGCAGCGGCTTTATTCATTTCATCTGAAATGTCGCCACGAAGTTTCGTTTTTATAAATTCGAGCACAGCATTTTCCTTGGATGCTTTGCTCCTCTCTGAACTGCACATGCCAAACAACTCCGCATTGTTGATGTTGAGGTTGTGATCTATTAATGCATATTAGAAGAGATGTGGACAAAAGTGGATCATCTTGAAAAATGAATTACAACAGGAACTATTTAATCTACGACACACAATTAGTTTCAGGGCCGGAATAGGCCGGAATCATTTTATATACCTTTTCAACTCAAACAAACAGTTCGCATTCGGGTGCTCTTATCAGCTCAAACGTTTCGCTTATAACTCCGGTGTTTTTTGTCCGATCTGTTTGTACTTTTCAGAATACATAGATATTGGGCCTAGCTTGATGTATACTAAACCACGAGGCTCTAACTTGAAAATTGTGGATCTGACGGCTATTCAGGTCTAGGATTTCTAGAGGAGGTCTAGGTTTTTTGCAGATAAAAGGGGGACGGGGTGGAATTTTTCAAATCTGAAACAAACTTGATCTGCGTACAGCATAAATCTACCTCTATCTGCAAAAATTGGTGGCTCTATCTCTTATAGTCTCTGAGATCGACGCGTTCATACAGACAGACAGACGGACAGACGGAAAGACGGACAGACGGACAGACGGACAGACGGACAGACGGACAGACGGACAGACGGACGGACGGACGGACAGACGGACATAGCTATATCGACTCGGCTGTTCATGCTGATCAAGAATATATATACTTTATGGGGTCGGAAAATTTTCTTTCTCCCTGTTACATACATTCGCACAACTTCATGATCCCCCTTTTCCCATTTTCAATGGGAACAGGGTATAAAAATATCGTATGCAACAACAACAAACACCTTTTTGCTAGCCGCTTATTGCTGTCGCGATGGCCTCTAGTATACCCATGATACAGTGACTGCGAACTGATTACCTCCACTTAGCTAACTTAAAATGTGTTATAACTAAATTTAAATAAGTTTATTTCCAATTAGGTTCAATTGAACTTAAAACGTTAAGTGTAGACTTTATGAGCGATTTAAGAAGACAGGCCTACAAACTCATTTTGGTAAATACTCTGTTGCAAAGTCGGATTTCTTCGCACATAACTCCGAATGTTATAAAAGGTATCTTATACTTTGTAAAGACAACTTTCGAAGCAACCCTAAGTTATTTTTAGGGGGCATGAAATAACGCCAGGTGAAATAACTCCACGCCGGTGGATTTTCACTTCCCAAAGTGAAATTACGCCCGCTGGCGTTCTTTCACTCCTCAAAGTGAAATAACGCCATGCGGGACTTTTTTCACTTTTACGAGTGGCGTTTTTTAACTTTTGAAAGTGAAATGACGCCCGCGGGCGGTATTTCTCTCTCACCAGTGGCGAAATAAACTCTGCTGATCAAGAACATATATTCTTTTCGAGGACGGAGATACTTCCTTTTGCCTATTACAAACATTAGCACGACTTTAGTATACCCTTTTTACTCTGCGAGTAATGGGTATTAAAATATCTTATGGTGATTTTAATGAAAAACGAACCAAAGGATGAGTATATAAAATATAAGCGAATCAATTGCATTCGCCAAGGCGAAATAACTCCCTTCGGAAGTAGTTTTACTGGGCATTATTAATTTAATTATTTTACTACAAAAAAATGTTACAAATATATAAGAATAATGGAAGCAGTGCAAATCAGCTGATTTTATTGATATATTTTAAAAGGGGGCATGAAATAACGCACCGTGAAATAACGCCACGCGGGCAACAGCTTAAAAATAAAATCATTTGAAGCAATGTTAAGGAATAATGCAGATTGCCTTAAATGGTACCGCACATTTTTAAGTTTGCCGCTAGTTCAACCTTAGCAGATTGAGGAAATGTTCACAAGCTTGAAAGCCCAAATATTAAACCTGCCCAAAGGATATCATGGCATACTTAAAAGTTTTTACAATATTTGAAAAAGAATGGATATTCAAGGTGAGAAAAAATTACAACTATAAAATTTTAAGCGAAAAAGCGCCTTTTTGCCTTATAATTAACGTCCAACAATAACCCATACCTAATATTAATGAAACATGTAACATCTGAATTGCCATCCGGAATCATCCCCTAAGTTCGACCCCAGCTGTCGCCCACGGGCGTTCTTTCACCTTTATTCTCTTTCATTTCAATTCAATGTCTTGTCATTATATCGCTTACATTATTTTGATCCTTGACAATGTAGAATTAAACCGGCTCTTTATTATTTATCTCCCTCAAGAAGGAAGTTGAATTCTAAAAAATAAAAAATGAAATTGTAACATCTCTTCAGACCACACCTCGTGCCATTTTTGTCCAAGGTCAAAACATGAGGACTACAAGTTCATTGGAGTCATTTAACGTCATTTATTGGGTAGAAAACTCTTGGAAGTAATTCAGGATGAGAATTTTGCTGCTTCTGTTAATTTTAAAAATGCAACCGAAGGAGTTTTGAGTGCCCTTACAGAGCGATAATTTCCCTTGACGAGTCCTTTAACTGCATCACAAATAAGAAAAATTATCTCATGCCTGTGTGTTCTACATCTGACTTTGGTGATTTGGACACCGATTCTCTTCAAACTGATGACGATGAAAAGGAAGATACTGATTTAAGACTAAATCAATCTGTTTTTGTCCTTACATGCATAATATGTGTTGAAAATGCACGGGATGTGGCATTGAAGCCAAGTCATCATTTCAAAATCTGTGCGGAGTGTAATGATAAATTAGAAGAAAAAGCGGGTATTATTCATCACTCATTAGTGGCGTTGTTTCACTTTTAAAAGTGAAATAAAGCCCGCGGGCGTTATTTCTCCCTCATCAGTGGCGTTATTTCACCGGGCGTTATTTCAATCCCCCATATTTATATACTCTGAACCGTAGGTAAATAGAGTATTATATGTTTGTGCAAAACTATGGAGCATCCAGAAGAAAGCATCTTCGACCCTTTAAATATGTAAAAATCTTGACCAGCATCAACAGCCGAGTCATGTCCGACATGTCCGTCTGTCCGTCTGACTGTCCGTATAAACGCTTAGATCGCAGAGATGGTAAGAGATAGAGGTTTGACATGTATGTAGAGAGTATGTTTATTGATTACACATTAATTGTGATTATATAATAAGTGTATTTGAGACGACAATTAGTTTGCGAATTCACGGCAGCAAGAATCCACGGCCGTAAACTTTCTACTTTCCTCTTCTATCGGAACGTGGAAGAAGCTATTTTCTAAGTCCATAACGACAAGAATTCTAACTGCCTGCAATTTTTCGAGTACATCGTCGATAAGTGGTAGGGGGAAATAATCTTTTAGCCCCTTTTCGTTAAGCTGTCGAAAATCAACGCACGTTCTGTTGTTCCCATCTTTATTTTTTGCGAGGACAACTCTACTGGCAAAATTTGAAGTTGATCTACGTACGACACCAGCTTTGAGCCAGATTTCGACCTGCTTCTTGATAATGCCGCATTCGACGATCGGCTGCTGCTTGAATGGGGTGATATGTCCATCCGGTATGATTTTCAGCTCCGCGGGACTTTTCAAAGGCGATGCGCTAGGCTGGTAGGCATCAATCAGCGACTGGATAAGCGGTTTGAACTGCGGTGGAGAGTTTATATCAGCTTTGTTGTCTACAACATTGTATATACTTAGCTCTTTGATTGCGTCGATATCCTCCCGCGTTGATTGTAGAACAAACTGGAAACCATTTTCGTCAAGTGTGACGCAGAACTTCGATAGAAAGTCATAGACCAGCAACGCATCGTACTCCACTTTATGGTCAGGTACGACTACAAATTTCTCAGAGTGGACACCATCTACTTGCACAGTGCACACAAACTCTCCAACTGGCAATGTTTTGATGTTACCAAGACCTCGTAGAAAACGAGTTTTTTAAATCCACATTTTTCAGCATTTTGTATACGCAGTTTTTCATTATAGATACGTCAGCACCGGTATCAATTAGGCAATCGACTGGATAATTGATTAGTATTACTTGCTTAAAGCGGTTATTGTTTTTTACGACTTTCACACTTTTCTCGGGCAATTCTTTGATATGAGACCATTAATACCACATTTAAAGCATTTGGTATCCACTTTACAATCTTTTCTTAAATGGACCGACGAACAATTGAAACAGTGATTCGATTTGCCACTGTGATCACTCTTTTTTTCACCACTGTAATCTGTTTTTTTTCCACCACTGTTGGCCACTTTGTTTACACGTTCTTTTTCTGTAATCTGCTCGTACACTGAATATTGATCTTGCAGCTCACTATATGTCTTGCAACTGTACATGTACTTGTATTCATTTTTAATATACAAGCCGTCTATTATATATTGAATTACTGAGCGATCATCAACATCAACACCAAGTGCAGCTACTGCTCTCATGCTCAACACATATTCATGAAAAGATTCGTCTTCTCTTTTCTTTCGCTCACGAAGTTTTTTTATGTACATCCGCACTTGCGTATTTACGCTTAAATTCAGCTGTTAGCACACTTTTTAACTCATCATACGTACTAACTAAAACGGAATTAAGATACAACTGGGCTGCTTTTGTCATTTTGCCACGAGCTTGCACATATCGCTGCTTATCACTCAACTCGTAGGCATCTGCATTTTGTTCAAAATTTATAAACCACAGTTCAACTGGAATATTTTGCCCATCAAATTCTGGTAGCACCTTTGCTACCGGCGAAATTTTCGATTCACTTTGCCTCTGTTGATCAGCAGGAAATTGTAAGGTAAGCAGCTTTACAATTGCCTCGAGATTTCTGCTATTTTGATGAATTTGTTCTTCCATTTTAACAATATCAATCGAAAGCGGCAACTTGTAAATCTCTTCTAGTTCTTCTTCTGTTATTTGCTCTGCTTTTTCAACTTTGTTTTTTGCACTTATGTCTTTCATTAGTTGTCTCTTTTGCACTACCGGTTTCAGCAATAATTTGTTAGCCGACTCTGCTGCCACTTTCAATCGAGTGTTATACTGCTATCTCTGTTGCACCAACGGCACTTTTTCCTTCTTTCGCTCTGCTTCCAATGGAATCAGCGATTTTCGCATAATTTTGTGTATTCTGTGCACACACACACACACACACACACCAACAAAGTCTTTTATTTCACCATCACTTGAAATTTTAGCGCGTTTTGATCGTCGTCTGCTGCGTCGTCTTCAAGGTTATGTTCGTACGAATGAGCACCAGCTCAGAGAGGGTGCTCCTCTGACAGCTTTGGCTAAGGTTTGACACCGGATGAGCCCCCAAATGTAGAGAGTATGTTTATTGATTACACATTAATTGTGATTATATAATAAGTGTATTTGACACGACAATTAGTTTGCGAATGTACTTTTCAAGGCAACAAGAATTCACGGCATCAAGAATCCACGGCAGCGTATGAACGAACCACTGCCCATGAACTACTACCAGGGTTGCCAGCTCATCAGTACATCTCCACTTTACATGTATGGGACATATGCTTCTTATGTCTGCAGGCAGATCAAGTTTATTTTCAATTTAGACCATGCCCCATTTAGAAAAATCGTCATAACGACATATTTAGTTATCAGGATAAATTATCGATCCGCCAAAGGAATAGAGAAGATCAGATGAACGGTTTTCGAGTTATGATCAAAAGACAGTTCGCTGCTGCATCGCAGTAGCAGCTCTGCTTTTATCTGCTACTGCAGCATCAATATTTATGCTGAGCGTATAATTTTCTTGGTACAGATTATGTTATAGTCGGGTTTGGCCGACTTTCTTTCTTGTTTTTCTTTCGTTAACTCAAAACGTAAGTCCAAATTATTTCCGCCATCCCTTTTTTTAAAAACTGTGATGCATCAGATGACTCGGGCATATCCAGCTTGTTTGCTGAATTCTTTCAAAGCACCTATTCCTCTAAAAACCTTCATCCTAACTTTAAATATCCCTATATATTTCCCCCATACAGATTCCATATTTAAGCCTGTAGTTCACGAATCTGACGTTTTCGGAGTCTTTCAACCATAAACTATTCGTTAGCTCCGGGTCCTGACAAAATTTCCTAGCTGTGTTCTTAAAAATAGCGCTAGCTCCCTTTCACAGCCATTAACAAGACTTTTTCAAATGTCAATTGACTAATGCTATTTTCCGCCTATATGAAAGGAATCTTTTATCATCTGGTTGCACAAAAGGGGCGACAAGTCGGACATCGAGAATTATCGTGGCATATCAAAACATAGCGCTATCCCTAAACTTGTTAAAAAATTGATCACTGAACAGCTGCAGCAACAATGCCGATCACTTATCACGACTTGTCAGCACGGTTTTATTATAAGCCGGTCTACTACGACAAATCTCCTGGAATTTACGAACACAATTAGTAGTGGCTTTCTTAATCAATTACACACTGATGTCATCTTCACTGACTTTAGTAAAGCTTTCGACTCGGTCAATCATAGGCTTCTTATCCATAAACTATCTTACCTGGGCTTTCCCCCAACTATAATAATGGAAAATATCCTCCTATCTTTTAAGTAGAAAACAACGAGTCATTTTTAATCTGAGATAGTATTTGTTACCTCTGGTGTACCTCAAGATAGTCACCTTGGACTATTACTGCTAGATTTATTTATTTAATTATTTAATTTAATTATTTAATTATTTAATTATTTAATTATTTAATTATTTAATTATTTAATTATTTAATTATTTAATTATTTAATTATTTAATTATTTAATTATTTAATTATTTAAT
Source organism: Lordiphosa andalusiaca (assembly GCA_035044965.1). Lineage (NCBI taxonomy): Eukaryota > Metazoa > Arthropoda > Insecta > Diptera > Drosophilidae > Lordiphosa > Lordiphosa andalusiaca. Next base: position 101,302 of record JAWNNM010001854.1, read on the forward strand.
TATTTAATTATTTAATTACTTAATTATTTAATTATTTAATTATTTAATTATTTAATTATTTAATTATTTAATTATTTAATTATTTAATTATTTAATTATTTAATTATTTAATTATTTAATTATTTAATTATTTAATTATTTAATTATTTAATTATTTAATTATTTAATTATTTAATTATTTAATTATTTAATTATTTAATTATTTAATTATTTAATTATTTAATTATTTAATTATTTAATTATTTAATTATTTAATTATTTAATTATTTAATTATTTAATTATTTAATTATTTAATTATTTAATTATTTAATTATTTAATTATTTAATTATTTAATTATTTAATTATTTAATTATTTAATTATTTAATTATTTAATTATTTAATTATTTAATTATTTAATTATTTAATTATTTAATTATTTAATTATTTAATTATTTAATTATTTAATTATTTAATTATTTAATTATTTAATTATTTAATTATTTAATTATTTAATTATTTAATTATTTAATTATTTAATTATTTAATTATTTAATTATTTAATTATTTAATTATTTAATTATTTAATTATTTAATTATTTAATTATTTAATTATTTAATTATTTAATTATTTAATTATTTAATTATTTAATTATTTAATTATTTAATTATTTAATTATTTAATTATTTAATTATTTAATTATTTAATTATTTAATTATTTAATTATTTAATTATTTAATTATTTAATTATTTAATTATTTAATTATTTAATTATTTAATTATTTAATTATTTAATTATTTAATTATTTAATTATTTAATTATTTAATTATTTAATTATTTAATTATTTAATTATTTAATTATTTAATTTAATAATTAATTAATAATAATTAATAATTAATAATTTAATTATTTATTATTATTATTTATTTATTTATTTATGTATTTATTTATAGTTTAACAATGATCTGTCTAACTTAAAGTGGCCTGCTTAAAAACGATAATATTTATAACATATATAATGGTATGATAGAACTTGTTATAGCTAAGACAAAGGTTTCGGAAGGGATCGTGATGAGCGTAGCTGGTCAGACAAGGCTGAAGGTAAATTGGATGAAAATTTCTAGTAGCGCGTTGTGGAACAGCAATATTTATACAAAGCGATAAAGTAAATTTCCCCATATAATAGTTTATAAATAACCAGGACACTATGGCAAATTCGGCGTTTATAAAGAGAAGGCAGGTTAATAAGGCGTAGTCTGTCTTCGTAAGGAGGAAGATGGGTGGACGGTCCCCAACTTAGGCCTCGGAGAGCAAAAATTAGGAACTGTTTTTGAACCGATTCGATCTTTATATTTTTGATAATATGGAGACCAGACACACGAACCATATTCTAGAATAGGGAAACATACAATTGCTTGGTGACTTAGGGATCATTCAACCCCTTGGACCATCTTTTAACAAAGCCGGGAACCCCCATTGCCTTGTTTGCGATGACCGCTAAATGATTGTTAAAACATAACTTGGGGACAAATTGAACGCCCAGATCGTCTACTTTATAGATGCGTTCTAGAGGGATGCTATTAATCGTGTAATCAAACACATAAGGTCGATTACGACTAAAAGTCATACATTTACAATAGCTGAGATTAAGAGAAAGGCAATTAACCGAGCACGAGGCGTGAACAGAGTTTAAATCGAGTTGAAAGACAAACAAATTTTAAGGTCGTCGACAAACATCAGTGTGTGTACATAAAATAAAACTTGCGTGACATCATTTATGAAAAGGTTGATGTTCCTTATATACGCCTTTATCCAGTTAAGAAGGATTGGAGAGAAGCTCAGCAAACCCAATTTATGAACTAAAAGATCGTGATCAACTGAGTCAAAAGCCTTGCTGAAGTCAGTATAGACAACGTCGATATGCTAATTATTGACAAAGCCACTGTTTACAAGAGTAGTAAACTCAAGTAAATTTTTAGAAAAAGGGGGCTTCTTCATAAAACCAAGTTGAGATATGGATAATATCGAGCGACAATAATGCTGTAATTGGGAAGTCAGGATCATTTCAAAGAGCTTTGGAATGTCCAAAAGTTTCGAAACACACCTGTTGCTCGAAATGATTGACCTTGGACCCTTTTTATGAATAGGAATAATATAAGATTCCCTCCAAACACTGGGAAAATTTCTTAGTTGAAGTGATAATTTGAATAATTTACCAAGCGGCTCACATAAGGAGTCGGCGCAGAATTTCAACACACAGCTGGGAACATTATCAGGCCCAGGACTGAAAGTCGACTTGTCGGGATGATAGAACGTACGCTGGATAGCACGATTTCGGCATCAACTACAGGGCATTTAATGCTGTTGGAGTTTATTACTGAATAGGGATAAGAAGAGACTGAATTATTAGATGAATTAGTAGCATCGTTGGAAAAATGTTGCAAACTGATTGGAGATATCAGAATGATTATCAACTGTTAAATTATCTAAGGACAGGGAGGGCGGAAACTGAGTGGATTTTCTTTTGGCATTAACAAAGTTGTAGAACTTCTTAGGGTCATCATGGAAGCTCCACTTGCACCTGACCGAGTAGTCCTTGCAGCATTCGGAGTTAAGAACAATAAACTTAGATCGCGCCACCAAATATTTGGCAAAATTCACGCGAGATATAGATTTTTTAAAAAATTTTTATAGAGACGAGACTTAGTATTTTTGAGGTGAGATAATCTTCTCGTGAACCATGGAGGCTAGTGTGTGCGAGCGGGAGGAATCCGACGGGGCACGACTTCGTTGAAAACTCTAAAAAGAGCATTATAAAAGGCGTTGATGGATTTTTCAATATCCTGAGATGCGTCCAAGAAAGACCAGTCGACCCTAGAAAGGCATTGTTGAGAGTAAGAAAATCAAACTTTCGAAAGCAAAACGAAGGGATAATTGGGGTAGAAAGAAAGGCGGTTCGCGGTAGAATCAGCTCACAATTAATTTGTAGTGCAGAATGATGAGTGTCCTACGGAATTGACAATGGCGGAGTTCTAGATACCCTCGAATTGGAAACATCGGTGACAAATACCAGGTCTAGGAGTCTGTCCAAACTATTACCGATGGAATTAATTTGCCAGAGAAATTGCTCTGCTGTGAGCTGCAAAAACTCATGAGAGGCAGATGGATGCAGTTCATAGGAATTGTCATAAGAGGCCCAAGAGATATGTGGAATATTGAAATCCCCAACGACCACCAATCGGTCGCGCTCACCCAACATGGAATCAATTCGTTGGATAAGTTCGGCGTGAAGAAAACAAATTGCTAAGTCAGTGGCAGGAGGAACATAGGAGCATGTTGAGTAATGTGAGTCTGAATTTTAACAGCAATGAACTCAATGTTAGCTAGTAAGTCGCAAGGAATTTGCTGGGACGGCCAAGTTGCATTAACCGCAATTAGGACGCCACCTCCACGACCAAAAGAGCGGTCATTTCTATAAATGAAGTAGCTATCAATTAGTATCTCAAGATTTAAAATGTTCCCTAAGAGAAATGTTTCGGTAAAAGCAAGCGCATCCTGAAAAAAGCAATCACTGTTGGTATGCAGTGTGCTGAGCTTACCACTATTAATGTTTTGATGGAATAGAGGGATTTAAATTTACGGTATACGGTTTTTCGGAATTTGAGCAGATGTTGAAGGGGCAGAAATGAATTGAGAATTAGAGTAATCTTTAAACAAGTGCACGATGGTATGCTCAGGCCACAACGTTGACTCTAACGCTTTGTCATATGAGTCAGGGAAATATTAAAAGTAGATATTTTTCTGGTAAATTTGAAGTTAAATTTTCTAACATCCACAAAGCTGCTGTCAGAAATATCAAGCTGTAGGCCGAGCCGATGGCATAAGTCGAGACACAAAAATAGATTAACGAGGTGGTACCCCAATTAAAGTGCTCGCTGTGGGGGTGGAGTCCATACCCACTGGTGGTTCCAGAGCACAGTGGTTGCGCCCATAGGCCAAAATTCCAAAAACCCATCAGAAATATTTAGTCAAAATATAAGCAAATTGTCTCTAAACTGTGCAAATCTCTTAATGGCAAACCGGTTTTACTCATAAATCTAACGGGACTTCTTAAAATATAATATAGTGCATGAACTCGTGTGGCTTGCCTCACAGTGCATAAAAAAAGGTAGGGCGAAGGTGATGCTATAGCGGCATAGTTCCTGATGAATTTATGGTACCACCCCGTCATTCCGAGGAATCGGCGAACCTGTTTAATGGAACGCGGTACCGGAAATTCAGTGACGGCAGCAATTTTCTCGGGATCAGTACTTATTGTGCCATTGCCGATAACATGGCCCAAATACCTCACCTCTTTCCTGCAAAATTTGCTCTTCTCAACATTAATAGTGAGATTGGCGAGCGACAACTGAGATGCAACTATACCCAAAACATCAAGATGGCGCTCAAAGGAGTCCGACACAATAAGCAAATCATCTAGATAGATGAACACCTCATTGCGTAAATGAGCAGGAACAATCTTGTCCATAAGACGCGACATTGTCTGCGGAGAATTGGTCAGACCAAATGGCATAACGGTGGACTCATACAATGGGCGTCCTGGCACCGTAAAGGCAGTCTTGTCACGAGAATTTGGATCAAGAGAAATTTGCCAAAAGGCATCCTTTAAGTCCAACCTCGCTATAAACTCAGCTTTTGGAAGCCTGCTCAGAATGCCATCGATAAGGGGCGTCTTTTACTGTCTTCTCATTCACCTTTCTGCTTTTCTATACACAATCTAACCTTCCCAGGCTTTTTAACCAAAACTACAGGTGAGGGCTATGAACTGTTCGATTTTTATATTATTCCAAGGTTAAGCATCCTGTCTAACTCTTCATACATCAGTTTTTCAGTTGCCGACGACACTGCGTAGTGACGCTGCTTGATTGGCTTTGAGTCAGCCACATCAATTGTATGAGATATTAAAGACGTTCTCCCTAAAACTTGTTTCGAAAAAGAAGGAAATGAGCTGACGATTTTATCAAGTTCCTGCTGTTGATGGAACGACAATTTTTTAACATGGGGTCGTCAATTGCGGCTATATTACATCAACAGATGCATCGGTAATAGTTGGAAGCTGGTCCAATAATCGATGCCAAGATACAGGTCTTCATAAAGAGATGGGACAAGGTAGATACAAATTTTACAAATTCTCTCGGATAGGTAACATCAGTAGATACTCGACGAATAATGTTTTGTCGATTGCCATCTGCAGTCCTTACACTAGATACTATTTTCTAATGTTTTTGATCGTCCTGAAAAAGTTCGGATGCGAATTTTCCTCCAATACAACTTATCGATGCACCGGTATGCATTAATCCAATTATGTTTCTTCCAATAAGGTCAACCTGGGCGTGCGGACGAATATCGTGTGGCATTCCGATAACTGTAGCCAAAATTAATTTCTTTTCACATCGGCGATGCTTTTTAAATAATATTCTACGAATTTGAGAACGAGATTTAGCTGATTTAAGAATGTCAGGGGGTTGGCTGAGAGGAATATCTTGGCTTACATTTCTAGGTGCTACCATTTGGTGCAAGAATTTGGTTGACTCTTTTAGTTTTCGGTGTTCGTCCTCTTTGAGACTAATTGTTTGCAAGCACTTTTCTGAGGTGCACGCGGCTGCTAGCTTTTTAGAGTATTCGTGCTTTGGCTTATAGATATCGGGCTTACCACAGCCGTAGCAGAACACACGACTTTCTGCCGTGCACTCTTGATATCGGTGACTTCTTCCCCCACAATTCCAACAGGAAACCTCTATAGCAGTCAATTCGTAAGCCTCGTCGTCAGCGATCTCTTCTTCTGAGACCTCTTCGGATTGGCTAACAAGCTGATTTATTTGCCGTCGCGGCATCGGCCTTGGAGCAGCAATTGGTGGCTTGGTTTTTACTACCGATTGCATAAATATTTCGCGCGTTCGTACCAGATGCCGTAAGGCTTTGACCGTGGCTGATGGTTCATACATCAGCATGAAATCGCTGGATCTCAGCTAAAAGATTGGCCCTGAGGGTCTCCACTTAGGCCGACTCAGACATAGCCTCAGACAGCTTATCTGTTAAAGCAACAATTACCCCATAGAAATCGTCGAAGTTTTCATTTTGGCGTTGCTTGGACAGCTCAATTTCTGATCGGATATTTCTGTCTGTCCGATCGTCTTTAAATTGACCTCTTAGTGCCAGACATAAGTCAGGCCAGCGAATTTCGGCAACACTCTTATGGTAACGCCAAAACCATTCGCAGGCATTACCTTCAAATAAGTTGCTAGCGTAACGGGCTGTTACCTCAAATTTTCCCTCAAGACTCTGGTTTGTCAAGGCCTCTACGCGATAAATGAAGTCGTCGACAGACATGGCTGATTTGCCAGTGAAACGCATCTTCCAATTGGCCATTATTTGGCTAATTCGGTCTGGACGCACCTGAAAACTTCTGGGTGTAGTGTCAAGTCGAGCTCCTAAGCTAGTGTCCGAAGCGTGATTTGCTTGCTCCGAATTTGGTATGGGAACTGAACCCGCGAATTGGTGATCAGTGTCTAATGGCACTTGTATTTGCGTAGGGGACCTATTAGATACTGAAGCAGCTGAACTGATCTGAAGTCCCATTGTAATGGCTTGCGTTAGCCTTTTAGTTTGCTCAGCCATTGTGGCGGCAAGAATCCTAGTTTGTTGAGCCATTGCCGCCGCCATTGCACAGTGGCCCATAGGCCAAAATTCCAAAAACCCATCAAGAAATATTTAGTCAAAATGTAAACAAATTGTCTCTAAATTGTGCAAATCTCTTAATGGCAAACCGGTTTTACTCAGAAATCTAACGGGACTTCTAAAAATAGAGTGCAGAGCATGAACTCGTCTGCAATTCTGAAGCGCAGCGGCGTTAAGTTAGCTTTTCGTCACAACAAAATTGCTTTTCAAAGTGGTGAAACGTTGGCAAGTGTTATCCAAATTTAATTATTTAAAATGAATTTTAAAGCCGAAGGTGTTTACTTTTATTAATTGTTTTTGTGAAATTAATTTGATTGATCAAATTTTTTTTGTGTATTTTTGATAGACTAAATCATTTTTGTGTGTTTTGTGATCGTCTTTTTCATGTTTAGTTGGAGTTTTAGTTGTGATTTCACAAAATTCCATAATTGGTTTATATGTAACTGTAATTGTCTGATTATAAAGGTACTGAATCGTTAAAATTAGCTGCAGATGTGTATATAATCGCAAATATACTGACGCCGTCTAACATGTTTCAAGGTCATGTTTTTGAGTATTGTATCCGAATATATGCTCTTGACACTGCCAAGAAGTTGATAGATTTGTATGATTGGTACTACTTTCCGCCCTCAGTGCACAAAGTTTTAGTCCATGGTGCAGATGTGATTAATTTTGCGCTTGTTTCAATTGGAGAATTATCGGAAGAAGCTGCACAATAGCGCAACAAAGATATAAAACTATTTAGAAAGCAGCACACTAGGAAAACATCTCGAATTGCCACAAACACGGATTTAATGAACAGACTTCTTTTATCTTCCGATCCTTTTATTACGGGACTAAAGAAATTGCCATGCAAATACAATTCAAATTTAATGAAGTCAGCATTAGAATTGTTAGAAGAAGCTGATTAATTATTATTCCTCCTTTTTGTTAATGTTTTTCACTCCCATTTTTTTTTGTTATGATTCCTATTTTGTTTTTTTATAAAAGTTTGATATTGTTATAACAAAATGACCAATGTTTGAATCTGGTATTTATTTTTGTTTGTAATTGTTGCAAAGCGGCCGAAACGATGTCGGCAATAGCATTATCCAGGTTCCAGTTGTCCCGTGGTGTGGGTGGTATTTATTATAAGGATAATTATTTTATTTCTGACAATATCTTAGAAGGTAAAATTTAAACTTGATGTTCTGATGTGCTGCTACCGAGAGAGATGCCGACTCAATTAGTGTGACTGTTTTTGTCGTCTCTTCTTTTGGGCATTCCGCGGGAAGTCTTTGTGACCGTTTACACCACACAACTTTGTTGTCGAAGGTGCGTCTACACCACATGGCTCCGCCGCTAGATAGAAGCCTATCGATATCGTGAGGGAAACCGGACGGTTCGTCCCGATTTTGTCGAAGTAGTGGTCGTGAAAGACGGCTCCGATGACTTAGCTTGATCCGGTCGAACTGGAACCACAGCCTTCGGATTATCGACTGTGGTTGCTGTTGTGTGGGCGTTCTCCAAGAAAGCTGCTTTTAGTCGGTCGATAGAGATGTTGACGTCGCGATTAGGCAGTCGAATCTTGAAGAATTTGCTTGTTTTATCTAGTACCTCAAATGGACCCTCATAAGGAGGTTCCAATGGCGAGCGAACGCGGTCCACACGAACATAAACGTGTGTAGCATGGTTGAGTTCTGGCTGTAGGAAGGTTTGCTTCTTACCATGGCTGGATGTACTGCTTTGGCCAAGAGATTGCATTCTATTCCGCAGCTGCTTTATGAACTCGGTTTCGTTTGGATGATTCTGTCCAGGGGTGACAAATTCCCCTGGAATTCGGAGTTGTGAACCAAAGAGCATCTCAGCTGGGCTTGCTCCTAAATCCTCTTTCAAGGTGGCACGTAATCCAAGAAGCACTAAAGGCAGGACGTCGCACCAATCGTTGGTCATGTGACACTTAATGGCGGCTTTGAGAGTCCAGTGCCAGCGCTCCACTATCCCATTTGACTGTGGGTGATAGGCTGTAGTGCGTAGGTGTTTGATGCCCAGGATGCGCATGAGGCCTGAAAAGATCGCAGACTCGAATTGTCTTCCTAGATCACTAGTGATGTGCAAAGGGACACCAAATGATGAGATCCATCCATTTATGAGCGCTGTAGCTACCGTTTCTGCAGAAATATCAGGAATGGGAATTGCAGTGGGCCATCTTGAGAATCTATCGATGCATGTAAGGCAGTATCGGTTTCCTCGTGAGACTGGTAATGGACCAATGATGTCTATGTTGATGTGGTCAAACCGCTGATCAACTGGTCCGTAGCTCCCCATCGTAGATTTGTTGTGGCGTTGTATTTTGCACCGTTGGCACTGCGTGCACGTGCGAACAAAATTTCCGATGTCCTTTGCCATAGACGGCCAAACAAATCGATCCGAGACCAGCCTTTGTGTAGCTCTGCGGCCTGGATGTGCCAAGTTATGAATTTTTTGCATAACCTGTTTGCGTAATTGGCTTGGAATGAACGGTCGTACTGTATTCTCGTTGATGTCGCAATAGAGAAGTGATGACGTGTTCAGTAGAGAAACTTTTTTCAGGTGTAGCGAAGTCTCCTTATCTTTCAACAAATTCTGTAGTTCTGCATCGGATTCCTGAGCCGTAGCGATAGCTTCAAAATCAATTTCAGTAATCGTGTTGATCCGTGAAAGTAAATCTGCTACTTCGTTGTCTTTGCCAGACACATGTTGTATATCAGTAGTGAACTGACTGATGAAATCCAGATGCCTTCCTCTTCGTGGTGGTGTCTTTTCCAATTTTTGTGAGAATGCGTAGATCAGTGGCTTGTGATCCGTAAAAACAGTAAATTGTCTGCCTTCCAGTAAAAATTGAAAATGTTGTACTGCTAGATAAATCGCTAGCAGCTCGCGGTCATAGGTTCCATACCTTGTTTGTGCTGGATTCAGTTTTTTTGAGAAGAATCCCAATGGCTGAAGTTTGCCGTCGACCAATTGGTGTGCAACAGCCCCCACCGCGTTGTCTGAGGCGTCAGTGCTTAACGAGAGTGTTGCGTTTGGAGACAAAAAGGTAAGCAAGGTGGCATTGGCTAGTTGATCCTTGCATGCTTGAAATGCAAGTAACGTGTCCTCCGACCACTCTACTGGGGTCTTGTCATTTTTCCTGTTGCCCTTGATGAGCGATTGCAGTTTGATTTGACTGTGCGCAGCGTTTGCAATGAATGGACGGTAGTAGTTGATCATGCCGAGAAATCTCTTTAGTTGACTTGCTATCTCGGGTCGCGGGAAATTTCGGATGGCAGCGACTCGTGCTTCTAATGGTAAAAGACCTTTAGAGTCGATCTTATGACCAAGAAATTGTACTTCCGATTTGGCGAGTTGACATTTGCTAGCGTTGATGGTCAAGTTATTGTCTTGAAGTCGCTTTAGAACTGTTCGTAAATGTAGCTTATGCTGCTCCATGTTTGACGAGGCAACGAGTATGTCATCGATATAAACAAATACGAAGTCCAAGTCACGGAAAATATTATGCATGAATCTTTGAAAAGTTTGCGAGGCGTTGCGCAAACCGAAGGTCATGTAGCAGAACTCGAACAATCCGAACGGGGTAGTTATTGCCGTCTTGGGAATGTCATTTGGTTCTATTGAGATGTGGTGGTATGCGCGTTGCAAGTCGATGACCGAAAATATGCTTTTGTTGTGCAAAATGTTTGTGACGTCATGTATAAATGGTAATGGGTAGCGATCGGGCACGGTTTTCGCATTGAGTGCTCTAAAATCCCCACAAGGTCTCCACTCTCCGTTTGCCTTACGCACCATGTGTAATGGACTGGCCCAATTGCTGCTGGAGGGACGACAAATTCCGCGCTCTACCATATAAGCGAATTCCTTCTTAGCGGCAGTGAGCTTTTCTCCAGTGAGTCTGCGTGGGCGGGCAAAAACTGCCGGGCCGGTGGTTTCGATTACGTGCGTTACGTTCGAGGGAGATGGCTGTGTGTTGTGGTTATGCATGGCAAGGTGCTTGAACTCCTCGAGTAAATTGGCAACATCATTATTTAGGACCTGCGAAACAATTGTAGCTTCACCGGTTCTTGATGCGGCTCCAAGCACTTGCAATGATGTTTTTGCGTCGATCAACGTACGTCGTTTAGAGTCCACCAACAGATCATAGTGGCTTAAAAAATCTGATCCGATGATTGGTGTAGAGACGTCTGCAAGGATAAATGTCCAGACAAAGTCTCGACGAAGTCCAAGTGAAAGCTTAAGGCGCCTTTCACCAAACGTTTTGATGGGCGTGCCGTTTGCTGCGAATAGACTGAAAGTGTTTGCTTTACTAGATTTATCTTTTGTTAGGGCTGGAAGAACTGATACGTCTGCACCTGTGTCAATGAGAAATTTGTGTTGGGTGCCCTTGTCGAAAATTGTTATACGAGCCACATGGTTTTTATCTTCTGGTTCGGCGGGCGGCGAAACAGAAGAGCTTTTTAGTTTTTTGAATCCTTGTCGAATAAGCAGGGCGGCTTGCACTTTTTAGCCTTGCTGCCAAACTTTGCATGGTACCAGCATGTAGACGGAGAAGAGTTGCGACTATTATTTCCTGGTGAACGGCTTTGCGAACGGGAACGAGTGCGGATGGATTTCTCCAAGCTTTCCAGTCTAGAAACTAATTCGTGGATGGAACTAGCAGGCGGTGCAGTGGCAGAGGTCATGTCAATACGACCTAGTGATCCAACTTCGAGAACTTTTTCAGCGAGTTTTGCTAAGCCTTGTAAGTCATCGTTTGACGCTTGAAGTATGGCGCGTGCGTGTGGCGGCAAGCGTTGCATCCACAGAGATTTTAGAAAATCGTCACTGATACGGTCGTTGGCTAAACCACGAAGTTCATTGAGTAGCTGGGTTGGGCGGCGATCACCCAAGTCGATGTCGGAAAGAAGCCTCTGGATTTTTCTTTGCTCGCTTTCGCAGAATCGCTCAATTATGCAGCGTTTAAGATTTCCATACATGTCGTTTGTAGGTGGATTGAGCACGGCGTCGGTGATCTGGGCAATAACGTGCGATTCCATAGAAGCCACAACTGTGTGGAACTTCGTTTGGTCGGCAGAGATTCCAGAAATACAAAATTGCGATTCGATTTGAGCGAACCAAATTTCGGGACGCTCGGCCCAAAATGGTGGAACTTTCACTGCCACACGGTTAACTACTGAGCTTGGATCCATGGCGATTGCTTGAGGTGGAGTAGGAACCCTGAATGGGCGTTTTCAATCACTGTGTTGTCCAATGAATTTTCATTTTCGTTCTCCATGTTGAAAAATTTCGTACAGTTGTGAAATTCTTTGATCGCGTGTATGTGTAGAGTGCGTGTGTGTGTGTGTGTGACTCGGGCCGGCAATTTTGTTGCATCAGAAAACCTTGTGTATTGAGTTTAAATCTGCAGTGTAGATTTAGTAAGGGTCACCAGTTATCCAGGTTCCAGTTGTCCCGTGGTGTGGGTGGTATTTATTATAAGGATAATTATTTTATTTCTGACAATATCTTAGAAGGTAAAATTTAAACTTGATGTTCTGATGTGCTGCTGCCGAGAGAGACGCCGACTCAATTAGTGTGACTGTTTTTGTCGTCTCTTCTTTTGGGCATTCCGCGGGAAGTCTTTGTGACCGTTTACACCACACAACTTTGTTGTCGAAGGTGCGTCTACACCACAGCATCAACAGCGCCAGCATCAGATTGTGGGTGGATAACGTTTGCAGCACACCGGAGAACCGAATGAGCAGCGGTCGAAACGATAGCCACCGGAGCAGCGGCGGTGGTAGCGTGTGTCACTAAACATATAATCATCGGCTCATTTAGGGGGTCAGCAGTAGGAGTGGAAAATGGTTTGGGTGGTGGAGAATTCGCAGGAGAAACAGTCGAAAAAATATCCAATTGCCTTCTAGTGTTCGGGGGATCGCAATTTTCCCTTTTTGGAGATTCGCTAAGTATTTTAATCCAAGAAAAGTTGATTCCAAAGCATGGAACATAGCATTAAGCTTTTTGAATTCCGAGGGAAAGTCCTTAAATCCAATGCGAGTTTGCCGCATAAACATACGCATTTCATCTTCAATTTCACGGCAATCCACACAAGTCCAGGTTAGCCCAATTTGCTTTGATGTAAGGTCATTTACGCGACCATTTAAACCAGCACATTTAATGTGTGCACATTTGTCACAAAGATAGCAAACGAGAAACATTTCGCCAGATATATTTCCTCCAAACTCGCACTTAGTCATAGTGCAGGGGATACTTATATTGTAAGATGTATTAAGAGAGGGGTGAAGTACCTATAAGGGATTGCAGAAGAGACCTCCAGATAAATTGGAGCGCAGACGTCGAGATGAAGTGAAGAACGGGGCGAGCAATTAACCGCTGTACTTAAAAGAGAGCGACTCCAAAGTTCGTTGTAGTTGATTGTTAAGCCGGGTATCCAGCACAGCGGAAACTAAAAATTCCTGCCAAACTTCATATAAAAACAAGAAAGAAAGTCGGTCAAGCCCGACTATAACATACTCTGTACCATGAAAATCTGTCTTTTGATCATAACTCGAAAACCGTTCATCCGATCTTCTTCATTCCTTTGGCGGATCGATAAGTTATCCTAATAACTAAATATGTTCAGAAGGAACAAGCCATCTATCTTCAAAACTGTGGGAGATATGACGTTTTTTCTAAATTGCGGGGGCGGCAGGGGGCGTGGCCAAAATTGAAAATAAACTTGATCTGCCTGCAGACATAAGAAGCATATGTCCCATACATGTCAAGCCTCTATCTCTTACCATCTCTGAGATCTGTGCGTTCATACGGACAGACAGACGGACAGACGGACATGGCTATATCGACTCGGCTGTTGATACTGATCAAGAATATATATACTTTATGGGGTCGGAGATGCTTCCTTCTGGATGTTACATACTTTTGCACAAACTTATAATACTCTATGTACCTACGGTACAGAGTATAAAAACTGTGCCAGGAATTTTTAGTTTGCTTTTTCGTTTGTTGTGTATCCAGCAACACGAACGAAATCCACACTCTATAGATAGCGGCGTATCAATAGCGGCGTTTCGGAAGCGTGCGTGGAACGAGAAACAGCTGTCATTCAGGCCAGGAATATATTGTTTACAATTATTTCGGAAGTGATTTGTCACAAGATGGAGGCAAAAACTGTGAGAAGAAGATTGATTTAATATAAGCGGTTGAAGCAAGACCATGTCTTTCACGAGCCACAGAGAAAAAGCATTTTGACAACATTTCTGTGAAAAGTGCTTGAGAAAGTGTTGCAGCACAAATTAATGAAGAAGGTGGAATACTTGTAATTGTGTTTAAAGTTCTTAAATTCATTAATGTTATATATGCTTGCCAGCGAATGACAGTAAGAACGCTTGGAGAGCGGGAGACAGAGACTAGAGAGAGAGACAGAGAACGCTCTGAACGACAGTTTGTTTTAGTTGGGTTCCACACACTCAAAATAACTAGCAAATTCCTGGCAGGAATTTTCCGCAGTGCTGGATACAGGCCTATACTCTAAAAATGTTGGCCCGTTGATCATTTCCTTACAATCTATAACATTGAGGATTACAGTGAACCTTCCTATAATATCTTTTTGGACACCAGTGATTTGGGAAGTCACTTCAGCGTTCTCAAAAATCTTCTGAACGTATTTCCATCGTTCGTGTTCCCATATCCATATTTCGGGCAATCTATTTTTAGGCCAAGTTTCTGAAAGATCTCATTTTGAATACATTTTTTTCGAATATGCAATGGTGAAATTCCATACTCGTAGCAGTTCTCATCACTTGTGGAGTCGTCCAAAATCTGAAATTCTTTTTGAGATTTTTTTACAAATCGCACAAGTCAATGTTGAAGAAGTATTTGTAATTTCATTTAAAACTCTTCCATCAATCATGAGGTACATAGTATAATTAACGGTCAAAGTTTTCCATTCTGCAATTAAAGCACAAAAGGCTTCAATTCACTTATTTGCATCTTTATGTCAGTCACCGCTGTTATTATCACCTCAGAAGACTCCTTTGCATATATCAAAAATATTGGGCGGCAGTAAAGGACCGATGATGGTCGCGGATTTCTCCAATGCTCGGATGTTTCACTTCTCAGTCGTAATGGAATCACAGATGCCATGAACATATTTGCATCAGAGACACTTGCGTACTCTGTTTTTATGGTTTGTTTATACGCACTTTGTGCGGATGATCCATCACATCCCCATTTATTCATCAAAATGAGCTTGTCGGGGAGCAGCTTTAATGCCTCTTCAGCCAAGCTGTCAATTAGACGACTCGAAGTGTGATCCATTACATTTTGAAGACAAGCTTCTGCAGATACGTCAGTTACCTTTAATTGTGGCGGCACTGCTTCCTTCTTAGCAGATAACATTTTTTATATCCAGGAAGGACATAAACGATTTGTCGTTGTAAGGAGCTTCGTAACAAATAATATTTTTCTTTTGTTAGTCCCATGTCCATGAATAATGACCGAATTCTCTGGTTCGGTCACTTGGTGGGTGGGCTTCTTCTTGTTGGTCCTTTAATATAATTCTACATTCCTCAAGCCAGGCTGCGTTTATTCTCATAAATTTGGACTTTGTACGATTACAGGCTTGCCATTTGGCTTTTGCATCATCGCTTACTATGTCTTCGTTCATGTGGACCTCCTTTAGGGCAGCCAGTTGAAATTATTTTCGCTTTCCACATCTCTAAGTATTTGGAATAATGTCAAATTGCTTAGAGACAAAGACATAATCACGCTTTTTCAATGGCAAAAATACGTTGAATTATAATATAATTAAAATGGCTATTCAAACCGTATGCTCTCTGTGATATGGCTCTCTTTAAGTCAAAAATCAACTGAGCCCAAGAATGGAAATTTTCGATTACTTATACATACTTATTTGTAATAATGAGGTAAAAAACATAATCTCTGCCTATACTGTTTATAGCTTTAAAACAACCAAATAACATCAGAAGGGATTAAAAGTTGTACCTTTTACCAGGCAGAAAAAGTTAGTCCGACTTCGAGGTTTTGTTAGTTTTATTGACGTAAATTCCTGAAAGACTGAAAAGGAAGAGAAGTAAAGAGGGTCGGACGTGTTTTGCATCGAGCTCCGGACTATTCACCTGTAAGACACACACACACTGGTGTCATCGCACTGGCCGGCGTGCTCCTCTAGCCATAACTGTGCACCTGAGTTCACGTAGTCCCGCAACGAGGGACGATTTTCCACATAATTGTTGGCAGCCATTTCACATTTGGGACCTGCTTTTCGGCGAAAGTGAGAAAACGAAGAAAGTTTCTCCACCGGGACCAAAGCAACGTGAAGCAGTAAACAAAACTAACTAGTGGTGGCACTAAAAAGCTGATCATCGCACCGCACGTGAGTAATTAAAACACGTAACGTAAGGCCCACCCACGGCAACTGTAGTCAGCTGGACTGATCTAACGCTCTGTTACCACACCCACTCTAAAACTGTAGAGTACTGAAAAGGCCGTTGCAGTTTTGGAAGCTTTGCCACAGAAAAAAAACGGATTTGTCCCCGGATAAAGCGGAAACGGGTGAAGCTACTGGGTTAGCTGGAGTCTCAATTGAGCAGTTAATGCAGGTGATGCAGGAAACTATGGCTTCAACGCTGGATGATAAGCTCAAGCATTTAGCGACAAAAGATGACATACTAGGGCTAAATGGTCGGCTAATGGAGGTTTCGTCCCAAGTAGAAGAAAAAAAGGACGAAAACAGTCAGCTTAAGCGAGAACTTGAGCAAATCAAAAATGATAGACAAAAGGAACAAAAGGCAATCGATAAGCTCATTAGCCAGTCTTAAAGGAAAAACGTGATTTTCAGGGGCGTGGTCACAACAAATGAGCCCAAAGATGCCGTGTCGGATCTCTGCAAAAATAAATTAGGCATAATACAGCCAAAGATCACGGCAACCAGAGTTCTTGCGGAATGGGAACAAAGCAGGATACTGATTAACAAAATGGCTACAATCGAGCAAGCGACGAAATTTTTAAGAGTGCTAGGAAGTTAGCAGGGTCAAATATACATATACGAAGAAAAAGACTTGTCCGAGCAAAAATAGCAAAATAAAATTCCACTGCTTCAACTCAAACGACATCTGCAATTGCTCAACGAAGAGGTAAAAGTCTTAGTCAAAAATGATTCAATGAGAATTGAAAACAATTTTTACTACTGGAATGTCAAACCAGAGCTTGTCTGCGGCAAGGAAAACGGAGATCTGTCATTGGCGAAAATATACCCAACTCTTACAGAAGAAAACGTTGATTATGGTAAACTAATAGAGAAATCACCCTAAAAAAACTAAATAAGAAAAGGCCACGTAAAAGGAGAAAATCTAAGTCTAAATCTACTAAATGTAGCCTACAAAGGCATAGATAATGGCCAAACCTCCACAATCATATAAGAGTTGCCGAACAATGTAGTTGACGAACTTGATTGTGAATTTTCTACCCAGGAGATCTGCTGTGCTCTCGATAGTAGTAAACCAAATAAAGCGCCGGGGACAGACCGCGTACCTGCCGAGTTTCTTGTAAACGCCAGCCCACAATTTAAGCAATATTTGAAGGATGCCTTTAACAGAATCTTTGATTCTGCCAGCGTGCCGAGTTGTTTCCTTACAAGCATCCTGTTTCCAATTTATAAGAAAGGAGACCCAAAAGAAGCACACAACTATAGAGGAATTTCATTTCTGAATGCAACAATGAAAATCTTTTCAGCAGTGCTGCTGGCTCGTCTGACAAGTTTTTTAAGTCGGAATCAAGTTCTAAGCGAAAATCAAATGTGCTTTAGACCTGGTTACTCTACTGTGGATAGCATTTTTGTTTTGACTTCGCTTGCAAAAGAGTATCGGAAGAGGAAAAGAAAGATGTACCTGTTTTTCATAGATTTTCAAGCTGCGTTCGATACAATAAATAGAGAGCAACTTCTTTTTTAGTTGGCAATCAAAGGTATATCGGCAAAAATGATTGCAATCCTGCGAAGCCTGTACAGCGGCAACACTACTACGGTATGTGACGGACATGTACTATCGGAAGAATTCGCGACGAATCAAGGTGTGAAACAGGGGGGTGGGAAAACAAAATTAACGTTTAACCATATTTGAATTATAACAGCCGTTAGCGATCAAAAATCCACTGAACCATTTGCATGAGTTGGCAGGACCAAAATACTAGACATGTGGTCTGTGGGAAACTTATCGATCTACAGGAACATAAGCCCTGCGACCTATCAAAATATCGATAGCCATCGGTGGCTGCGTTCTCTTTTCTCTTTAGCGTCGGCCAAGAAAGTTGTGAAAAATCTAATCTTTAAATCATCAAGCCATCCTGTGACACTAAGCTGAAATAAAGTCAAATAAGTTATCAGCAACGCGTGCTAAGATTAACTCTAGAGACATTTCCTTGATCGCTTGACAAATTCTGGAGTAATGGTATGTGACCAATTTTATTGGGAATCATATGTTATTAAGGTTTTGGATGTAGGCCCTGGTGCATCTCCATCGACCGCGGTGGCCACCATTGACCCCAGGTCGACGCTGTTGCTAACGCGGAGAGTTTGGTGGCAGCCAACTTTCAAGTGGTACGGCTACGTCGACGCCGGCCAAGCTTAACACCCTTTTGTGGCTCTACCGCGTGTCGGACGACAACAATGCGTGGTTTTTGTGGCAGAATACTGGCAGCCTACCATTAAGAGCGGTTTGCACTTTGCAGTCACCGTCTATGGATTTCCGTGAGCCGAGCGCAGAAAGGTGTTGCCGCAGCCAGAATTGGCCTACGCTCTGAGGATACTAAGCCAAAGAATCTATGCCTAGTGTCGACCAATGATCAAGCCAGCAGCTCAGCGCGCACCCACAGCAGAATAATCGGGAGAGGTTGCAGATCGGATATTCGTTGGTCCCTAGCCTAGTGACGGTTGATGGTCACCCTATTACATATCCCCATTGGACTCGGCAAGGGCTATATTTTACTGCCAATTGGTCAACTCAACACTACACCCTGCTTAACACCTTTGTCTGTTCGACACTACACAGTCACAGGCAATATTCTGGATTTTCGAACTTTTTGTTTCATTTCTTTACCTTCCTTTAATAGATTAGTATAGTTTTAAGTAATCAAAATCTTGGTATGGTATGTATGCGAAATACTAGCTGTTATTTTTGCCTAATTCTTTTGAAGTTCATACAGCACTCCAGCCATCAATCGTCTTCAGGCCTGTTGACTTCGATGGAATTGCTGCTTCGTTCGTAAGTACGGCATAGCCGCACACTGAGAATTATGAGTTAAAATACATACATATAACAGCTAATAGTTCCGCTCAATATCATACATTTAAACTTGCCATCCGTATACATAAGTACTTGAAACAAACATGATTATGGCTTCTATCAATACCTAAGTATTCCTGTTAAGAGGGAATTTTGAAGTTAACTTGGTTTCAAATTTCTTTTTTTTTGTATAAGCTGTCTCGCCGTGAAATGTATAGAGACAGCAATCGTGGGTTTAACGGTATGTTAGTAAAACTTCAGTGTATTTTTATAATACAAGGGATTTTTTGGATTGAATAACGTTTGTGAATTATAAATTAATATGAATTAAATTACTTTTCATGGGCTCCTGAAGTAATTATTGTGGCATCTAAATAGGGTAAAGGCAACTAGCGGAATGTGTCTACAGGTAAGGCGGGTAAAAGAGGAAGAACATCACCACCTCAGTTCTTAACCATAAATATATTAGTCAAGTCTTATCTTAGTATCATCGTGTGGTTTAACCGCTTGGTTGTTCCCTCTTCCTATTATCACACTGTCTACTCTCTTTTATTATGTGACACAGCGGCTTACAAGGTGGCAAAAGACCCACCCAACTTTCCCTGAGCACAGTCGACCCCGTAGGCAGAATACGCCTCCAGTTGGCTGCACACTGATCGTGTTCGTTACATATTAAATGGCGCCCAACGTGGGGACAAAGCCGAAAATGTCGTATATGTTCGTTTTAGGTTAACCATTATTAGGCAGAAAAAGCCGAAACCATTTGGTGATGTATATTCGTTATATATTAAATGATCTTGGTTATCACAGAACAGAGCATTGTTTCACCCCGCGCTTCCCAAATTCCTTTCTATTATTCCTTTTCCAATTCAACCATCATCCAATCTGTCTTTGTAGTTTCAGTGCGTATGCTTGATTGTTAGGATTTTTGGATTTCTGACTGTCTTTTGCGGAACCTTACCAACAATCATGTTATATTGCTGGTACAGTAGCTAACAATAGTTAGGTACGTCCAAAACCTTTATCTGATTCTGATTTCCCTTCACTTTGGAATTTATATAACCTTTCAGAGGGTATATTAGAATTGTTAGTTTTGATTTCATGTTGATTCTCTACCAGGTGATAGATTTCTTATATCTATAATGGATTATTTAAGCTTGAAGTAATTGAGATTGCTCTTGCTGTTATTCAGCAAGTACCTCTTACTGTTGGCAAATATAAAATCAATTGCTTAAACGAAATTGAGATTTTTCTTTATGGAATATTTCGTCAAGTCACTCTTTCATTTATTCAATTATTCAACTGTTTTTTTTTAGTTTCAGTTTTACTAAGAGAAGTCCCAGACCCATATTTATGAATAAAAATAATTCGATGCCGCAATTTTATGTAAGGTTAAGTCCCAAACTATTTATGAAAAAATATCAAAAACTAAATTAATTATCGCTTACCATTTGGTACATTAGTTATCGCTTACCGGTTGGTAAACTATCTTTTGCATTTTACTATCGTTTTCTTTACCTTTAACACTCTCGGGCCTGAATAAGGTACATATATCAGCTCTCAGGTTAAAATGTCAGTTCAACGCAGTCAAGAAAATTTAGCAGCAAGTGTAGCTGTTGAGCCAGGGCTGTGTAATATTTGTAGAGACACGGTATTAATTGCAAGCACAAGTTTCATCGATCTTGTATGGTCCTATGGTTAGGAACTAACGAATCTTGCCCTACTTGCCGACATCCATGTTCCTTGGCAGTATTAAATACTGGTGAAAGTCAGCCTCTAGAACAGCCATTTCAAGTTCCTAGAGCTCCTCGTGGTTCTCATCGACAAGGTGCAATTACCAGAAATAGACCCCATACGAGATCCAATAATCAGAGAAGTATCTCCTCAGTGCAGATAAAAAGGCAAAAGTCTAACCCTAATAGGAGTACAGGACGTGATTCGTCCAACGCTTCGAATACAGCAATTGATAACTAATTCGTTGGATACATTTCGTGCAAGTATGATCATAGCTGTGACTGACGAGATCAATTCAGCTATACGGAATTTAAGCTTATCAAATAACCAGCACGATGTTCCAAATGAATCAGCAGCTGAGCCACATCTTTCCATGCGCTCAAATAGTACAAGACCAAGTAATAACAGGTATCAAGAAAGTCGTGCTTCTTTAAATAGCCGAACTAACGATTCTGTTGATCGTCCGGATAAGATCGCAAGTATTATTTCGAGTTGGCAGATTAAATTCTCAGGATCTTCTAAAGACATTCCTATAGAGGACTTTATTTATCGAGTTAACTGTTTGACTGGCCAATATCTGAATGGAAACTACAGTCTGCTATATCAATTTGCAAATATTCTCTTTTCTGGACCAGCATTACAATTTTACTGGCGGTTTCAACGCACAAATAATCGTTCTAGCTGGTCTCAACTTTGTGATAGTTTACGAGAGCGATATAGAGATCAACGATCCGAAGAAGATATAAAAGATCTTAGATCTCGAAAACAGCGAAGTGGCGAAAAATTTGAAGATTTTTTAGACGCAATGTTGAGTATCGCGGATGCCTTGCGTGAGCCAATCTCAGATCGTGAGCTTATCGATATTATTAAGAGAAACCTCAAACTAGAATTGAGACTACAATTGCTCCATGTTTCTACACCAACTTTAGCTGCTTTGCGAACTGAATGCCACAAGCGTGAACAATTTTGTTTAAGCATGTCATCCAAAACTATGCCTTTACAAAATACGAACAAGCGGTTTCTTAATGAATTAGTACATGAAGAGGAAGAGGAAGAGAAATCAGTACATTTGGAAACAAATGTTTCAGACATAGTAGAGTCATCTGACATAAATGTCATACCCTCAGTCGAAAGATCTAAGTGTTGGAATTGTGACGAAATAGGTCACAGGTATCAAGACTGTCTTAAGACCAGACGAGTGTTCTGTTATGGATGCGGACGTCTTGATACATATAAACCTACTTGTCCTAAATGCCATCCTCAGTCGGAAAATTTCCAGTCGGATGTCCGCCCAGCATTGTAAGTGGATGTCCTCAGAAAATAGCCTCGGAACCTGTATTTGAAAATTCTGCTAATTCTATTATACCCCCTGACATGACTACTCAAACTACAGCCTTTAAAAATGATACCCGGTTTATACCTTATCATGTTCGGTTGAAGGAATACTAAAAGCGAAGAGCTGAAATCTTCAGCCTGAAAGTAAATTCCAAACGTAAAGACAAACGCTCTATAAAGAATGTTAAAGTTTCTTCTTTAGTTCGTGAGAGCAATGATAGTCGTCCTTATATTGCTATAACGTTATTTGGTGAAAGATATTTAGCGCTGCTAGATAGTGGAGCTAATAAAAGCGTAGTAGGTGGCCAATTGGCTGAACGACTGCTGTCAACGAAGACCGAATACAAAAAATTAAAAGGTCAATTTGTGTTAGGTACCCTTACTGTTCCGATAGAATATGACCTACAGCAGAAAAATGTCGAATTTCTGATTGTACCGTCAATCACACAAAACATTATCTGCGGAATGGATTTCTGGTCCACTTTTGGAATCACAATTTCAAATGCTTGTGCGGTAAATGAATTAACCTGTCAGACTCAACCGTCTGATAGTATTTTCCCTAAGTGCAGATGAGAGAAGACGATTCAAATCTGTCATCGACTTCTTCCCTTCATCTGAGAGAGATGGTTTAGGCAAAACCACGCTAATACAACATTCTATTGATACTGGTGCAGCTAAACCCATAAAACAACGATATTATTCGTTATCCCCAGCCAAGGAACAACAATTATGCGAAGAAATCGACCGTATGATAGGGTTAGGTGTGCTCGAAGAAGCACCGTCTTCGGCATGGTCGTCCCCGGCAGTACTAGTTTCTAAACCTGGAAAGGCAAGAGTTTGTTTGGATTCGCGGAAGGTGAATGAAGTAACCGTTAAAGACGCGTACCCAACTCCTCTGATCGAAGGATTATTGAGTCGTCTTCCTCCGGTTCACTGCATTTCCAAGATCGATCTAAAAGATGCTTTCTGGCAAATTTGTTTGGACGAACAGTCAAAACCCAAAACAGCGATCACTGTCCCAAACCGCCCGCTGTATCAATTTACCAGAATGCCTTTCGGCTTAACGAACGCTCCTCAGACCATGTGTAGACTCATGGACCAAGTTATACCATATAGCATGAAATCTCATGTGTTAGTATACTTGGATGACCTCTTAGTAATGTCTTCCACCTTTGAAGAACACCTGTCACACTTGGCTGAGGTAGCAACCCAACTTCGAAAAGCTGGTCTTACGATAAATATTTGGCAAAAGTCAATTTTGTCTGAAGACAGTCGAGTATTTAGGATACATTGTGGGTGAAGGAACGTTACGAACCAACCCAAACAAGATTCAAGCGGTTTCAGACTTTCCGATACCCAAAACCAAGCGTCAGCTTAAAAGATTTTTAGGCATGACCGGTTGGTATCAACGATTCATTCCCAATTATTCTGATGTCACCTTTGCTTTGACTGAACTGCTAAAAGGAAACACCTTTGTTTGGAACGACGATGCGCAAAAGGCTTTTCTCGAATTAAAAAGACTTTTGACTTCTGCCCCATTTCTTATTCACCCAAATTACACAAAACCGTTTGTTGTACAATGCGACGCTTCTGGTTTTGGCGTAGGAGCAGTGTTGGCACAATGTGATGAATTTGGAGTAGAAAGACCTATTGCGTATATGTCAAAGAAGCTCAACAAAGCACAACGCAACTACTCGGTCACAGAGCAAGAGTGCTTAGCAGTCGCCTTAGCTATCAAACGATTCAGGATGTATATTGAGGGTCACGAATTTAAAGTGGTGACTGACCATGCAAGTTTGCGTTGGCTAATGAACCAACAAGACTTGAATGGTAGACTCGCACGATGGGCTCTCAAGCTTCAAGGCTTCAATTTCCACATCGAACATCGCAAAGGTAGCGAAAATATCGTAGCCGATGCGCTGTCGAGATGTTTTGAAGAAAACCCTGAGATCGCAGCCTTTGACATCGATGCAAGTCCCGAGATCGACTTATCGTCGGAAGCGTTCAATTCCAATGAATATGCGGAACTTAAGGATCGCTATAGTAAAGCAAACTTACCCGATTTTCAAGTGGTGGATGAGTTCCTATACCATCGTACCGAATTTCCTAACAGTAATGAAGAGAATGGTGATGCTTGGAAGCTTTTTGTACCCCTGCAGCTGCGTGATAGTGTGATCAAATCTGCACATGATCCACCTACCTCTTCCCATTGCGGAATAGCTAAGTGCTTAGAGCATATAAGACGAAAGTTTTATTGGCCTCGAATGGTGGTAGACGTGCGTACATATATAGGTAACTGCGAGCTATGCAAAACCTCGAAACATCCTACTCAAGCACTTAAGACCCCAATGGGAAAGCAAGCTACAAGTGAAAGGCCATTTCAACGTCTATATGTAGACTTCATTGGTCCGTTTCCGCGCACAAAGAGAGGAAATATTGGTATTTTCATAATACTGGACCATTTCTCGAAATTTACATTCCTTAAGCCAGTCCGAAAGTTTAATTCGAAAGTCATAATTTCGATTTTAAAAGAGGATATATTTGATTGTTATGGAGTCCCTGAGGTAATTGTGAGTGATAATGGCACTCAATTTAAAAGCCATGATTTCGCTACGTTTCTCACTAAGCATGGCGTGGAACATGTTCGTACCGCTGCTTACTCACCTCAATCAAATGCTGCAGAGCGAGTTAATCGATCGATTAACGCTGCGTTAAGATCTTATCTGAGAAGTGACCAGAGGGAATGGGATTTGTATCTCAGCAGTACAAACTGTGTACTACGAAACCGCATTCACCAGTCCATTGGACAGTCTCCATACTTTGTTGTATATGGTCAACATATGCTGAACCATGGGAAAGACTACCATTTACTGAAAAAGTTGAGCTTATTAAGCGAAGGCGCTGCCAGACTAAGCCGTGCTGACGAGTTTACGAAAATACGTTCTGATATTCGAAAGCATTTGCATAAGGCTTATGTGACAAATTAGCGAACATACAATCTGCGAGCAAAGCCGTGTTCATTTGATATTGGACAGAAGGTCTATAAGCGGAACTTTGCTTTGAGTAATGCTAATGCAAACTTTAATGCAAAGTTATCTCCTATTGGAACAAAAGTCCGGGTTAAAAGAAAACTTGGCAATTCGTTATATCTACTCGAAGATCTGCATGGCAGGGAATTAGGATCCTTTCATGCAAAGGACATTTGGTAACTCGTAATCCACCCTTTTTCAGATTTTATCTTCGCTATTTAGTCCTAGATTAAACCTGTGGTGTAGGTTAAAAAATTAACGTTTAACCATATTTGAATTATAGCAGCCGTTAGCGATCAAAAATCCACTGAACCATTTGCATGAGTGGGCAGGACCAAAATACTAGACATGTAGTCTGTGGGAAATTTATCGATCGACAGGAACATCAACCCTGCGACCTGTCAAACAGGCCCACAGCAGAATTATCGGGAGAGGTTGCAGATCGGATATTCGTTGGTCCCTAGCCTAGTGACGGGTGATGCTCACCCTATTACATAACCCCATTGGACTCGGCAAGTGCTATATTTTACTGCCAATTGGTCAACCCAACACTATACCCTGCTTAACACCTTTGTCTGTACGACACTACACAGTCGCAGACAATATTCTGGTTTTTCGAACTTTTTGTTTCAATACCTTCTGGCTTCTATCAATACCTAAGCATTCCTGTTAAGAGGGAATTTTGAAGTTAACTTGGTTTCAAATTTCTTTTTTTTGTATAAGCTGTCTCGCCGTGAAATGTATAGAGACAGCAATCGTGGGTTTAACGGTATGTTAGTAAAACTTCAGTGTATTTTTATAATACAAGGGATTTTTTGGATTGAATAACGTTTGTGAATTATAAATTAATATGAATTAAATTACTTTTCATGGGCTCCTGAAGTAATTATTGTGGCATCTAAATAGGGTAAAGGCAACTAGCGGAATGTGTCTACAGGTAAGGCGGGTAAAAGAGGAAGAACATCACCACCTCAGTTCTTCACTATAAATATATTGGTCAAGTCTTATCTTAGTATAATCGTGTGGTTTAATCGCTTGGTTGTTTCCTCTTCCTATTATCACTTTGTCTACTCTCTTTTATTATGTGACGCGGCGGCTTAATAGGTGGCAAAAGACCCACCCCACTTTCCCTGAGCACAGTCGACCCGTAGACAGAGTACGCCTCCAGTTTGCTGCACACTGATCGTGTTCGTTACACTACTCAGTCCTCTGCTCTTTGCTCTCTTTGAAGACGACATTGTAGAGGATCTTCCAGGAGGAGTCAAAACGGGTGGACACATATTAATGTATCCCGATGACATGGTCATGCTAGCAGAAAGTCCCAAGCAGTTGGAAAACATGATAAATGCTACACAGGCTTATTGCAACACTTGGAATCTTAAGATTAACATCGAGAAGTCTAAGGTACTAGTGGTACGTGATAGCCAAGGGAGACAAGCAAGCAATTGTAAATCGCTGCTCTACCCTATCCAATGGCTGGGGCATATGAGTTGACTACTCTAGGTGGCTCATGCGTGCATGAGAAATCGACGACTTTATGAAGGGTTTACGGCCTGCTACTCGAGATGACGCGTGGTTTGGACACAGCCACAGCCACTGCTGCCGTTTTGTATCCGAATGCCGCAAGAGTTTAACACTGGAGCTGGACTATTCAGGTGAAAAGCGTAGCGCACACACGTTTGAAAGAGGTTAGGTACGATTTCCAGGTGTGCCAAGGATTCTACCGACCGGTCGCAAGAAAATTGTGGAAAAGATGAACGCGCGGAAGCGCGTGGCGCAGACCGGCCGGCTGGTTGGATACGCTTCTTCTTGCTCTGCAAAACGGTTTCGAGGCTAGGTCTAACACGATTTTAACTAAACCAAAAATATCACCTTTTGTTAGCACAATGATGGTAACTAAATTCACAAATCATTTGATCTGGCAATCGGCCACAGGATGCACTTCCTTTTCCTTAGAAATTACTCAATAAAGCACACTTGCTCAAATTTGTGGTTGGATTTCTTTTCTGGCAGCAAACACTTCAGGTTCTTTTCAGCTTTCAACATCAAGTGAACGAGCGTGCATTGCCTTCTGCCTACGTGCTGCCTTCACTTCCAAGAAGTCGGCTGCGACAAGCAATTGTTGCCTGGAAGAAACTAACGGATCTATGGCTTGATTTCTATCACTCGTTGCTTTGTGCTGTGTTCTTCTGCTCAACTTCAGTTACACTGCGCCTATGAGTGCGAGTGAGATTGCTGCTAGCTGAGCGAAGAGAGAATTTTACTCTCACACAAGTGCTGAGCAAAAAAACTGAATTGGAACATTGCTAAACTTAAATCCCTGTTGCCAACTGGCCCCTACAGACTAGGGCAGCCAAGTTTAACACATTAGGTAGATAATTGACTACTCTATCCATATAAAAAAAATAATCCCATCACTTTTTGATAATTTTTTAGGTAGACTCTTTCTACCAAAGCTGAAAAATGGGTCAAATATGGAGTATTTTTCCAACGGCGCTGTTTAAAAAAGTAAACTACTGTTTAACACTTAATTAATATTTTTAAATTAAGGGTGTTATAGTTTGCCGACAATTCAATTCGAAAGTTTGTGTTTTTTCCAAACCTGCACGTTTCCTCACGGACATGAAACAGTGGTCCAGATTTGCCCCGCCGTGGGCAAAACGCAAATTTTAATTTTTATGAAAAGTTCCACTTTTTTTTCTTAATCGACAGTTTAAGCACACAAATTAAGGTAGCCAAAAAATGGCTAAGATATATTGACGGACAAAAATGTTATAGCCGCGTAAACTTGGTCATTTTTTCACATACCAAAAAATGCAACTGTTTTGGATTATTAGTGTACTTTGACTTATCATATCTTCAGATGCAGCAAACATTTTTAAGTTCTTTATTTTCCCAATTAGGTCTATAATTTCTCTTTTCAGAAATATATAACACTTGAAAATCCAATATGTGGTTTGTGAACATTTGCTTTTGGCGCAGGTATCTATTTTACACCTGTTTTAAGACTTTCGGAGGCTACCAAAAGTTGTCTTCAAAAGTCTTCAAAGATTTGATTGAAACTGGCAAATGTTGGTGGGCCCAAAAAAGACACCTGTTTTAAGACTTTCGGAGGCTACCAAAAGTTGTCTTCAAAAGTCTTCAAAGATTTGATTAAAACTGGCAAATGTTGGTGGGCCCAAAAAAGACAAAAGCATGGAAGAAATCAGTCTCCGTACGCGTCGGCGAAGACTTAACGATCTTAATGAAACTATTGGAGAACAAATTGTACAAGACGCCTTTGTTCATAGTTTTAGGTCTGCCGGACAGAAAGAGTATTGCATAGTATTCCTACTCCAGAAAATCCAAAGATCTATTCACCAATAGAAGCATTAGCTCTGTTTTTAGACTTACACTTCATAAAACATCAGTATATGCAACTTCGCCTAAAAGCTTTAGAGAAAGGTTCCAAATTGTACCCACCTTTTAATGAACTGTTGGCAGTCAACAAATCATGCTATCCCCTAAAGGAATCTATAATAGTTTCACCAAGTTCAGCTGAGGTTGAACTTCAGTCTCTTCTAGATCACACAGCAGACAGACTTATTCTTGGACGAACGAACCATATCTAGTTATGGCGATTTTAAAGTAACTTTATATTGCAAATGGGGTTGCGTAGTTCACCGTGCCAAAAAAACTATAAACAGACATTGGGTGAAAATATTTCCGATTCAGCAATGTTTCTGATTACTCTTCTGCCTCTGCAATTATGAAGCAAGTAAGGGCACTGCAGTCGAGTTTCCCGACCACAAAATACCCTGTTCATTTGCTTTCATTTATTTGTTTTTGAATTTTTGAAGATGAATGTAACAAAATTATCATCCCAAATGTAGGCAACACTTGTTTCTAGTCCTGACCAACAACTGAAGGGGGTGCTCTTATCAGCTCAACTGTTTCGCTTATAACTCCGGTTTTTTCCGATCTGTTTGTACTTTTCAGAATAGATAGATTTTTGGCTTAGCTTGATGTATACTAAACCACGAGGCTTTAACTTAAAAATTGTTGATCTGACGGTTTTTTAGGTCTAGGATGGCTAGAGGAGGTCATGGTTTTTGGTGATAAAAGGGGGACGGGTGGAATTTTAAAAATCTAAAACAAACTTAATCTGCGTACAGCTACCTTCTTCCTTCATGCAAAAATTTGTGGCTCTATATCTTATGGTCTCTGAGATCGACGAGTTCATACAGACAGACAGACGGACGGACGGACGGACGGACGGACGGACGGACGGACGGACGGACGGACGGACGGACGGACGGACGGACGGACGGACGGACGGACAGACGGACAGACGGACGTGGCTATTACGACTCGGCTGTTCATGCTGATCAAGAATATATATACTTAATGGGTTCGGAAATGTTTACTTCTCCCTGTTACATACATTCGCCCAACTTCATGATCCCCCTTTTCCCATTTTCAATGGGAAAACAAGTACAAACAAGCACAAGTACTGACTGACACAAAGGCAACGTCTTCCTGTATAATTAGCCATCAGACAAAAATTGTTGGCAACTACTGACAACTGCAAAGCTTTCGAATTGGGAATATCTCCTCTTCATACTAGGATACGATTTATGGAACACATACTCAAAATCAGTTATGACCTAGGCTTTGGAGATTCTGCCACAATCCGCAATGAAGAGAAAAAACAAAAAAGAATCTTAAAGAAAAAGCAAGTAAGACTCTTATAAAAAAATCTGTGTACCGTAGGTACACAGAGTATTATAAGTTTGCGCAAAAGTATGTAACAGCGCTGCTTTCAGCTGCATCAAAATTTATGAGCGTATAATTTCGTTGGTACAGAGTATGTTATAGTCGGTCTTGACCGACTTTCTTTCTTGTTTTTCTAACCCACAGTTGGCCAGCGAGATTACAGGAATTGATTTAGAGCTCATTAAAAGATTTAAAATATGATTACAAGTTCTTTTTTGCTCTAAGGCTATTGATGGAAAGAAATATGGAGAATATGCTTTGCGAACTGCCGAACTGTACAATGAGAAATATCCTTGAAGAAACATGTCCCCAACGGTTCACAAGATTTTGTATCATGGCAAGGATATTATTGAATATAATATATTTCCAATAGGGGAGCTGTCTGAAGAAGCACAGGAAAAAAGAAACAAAGATTATAGATATTATAGGGAACATAACACCACA
This sequence comes from Lordiphosa andalusiaca, assembly GCA_035044965.1. Taxonomy (NCBI): domain Eukaryota; kingdom Metazoa; phylum Arthropoda; class Insecta; order Diptera; family Drosophilidae; genus Lordiphosa; species Lordiphosa andalusiaca. The sequence goes on from JAWNNM010001854.1 coordinate 131,636, forward strand.
AAAATTTAGAGAAGTGACACGACTGAAGATCTTTTTCATATGCGGTATATGTGGAAATCAGATTCAATTGACATGGATAAGGAAGCAAAGAATCTATTGGACTTGAATCTTTCAGATATTTTAGAAGCTTATTAATTATATAAAATATAGATTAAAAGAATAAAAACAAACGAATTTTTCTATAAAATGTATGAAAATTTATTGAATATGTATGGGAGCCATACCTAAATGATATCCGATTAGCTTCAAACTTGGCAAAATTATGAAACCAACTAAACATATAAGTATGACACAAATAAGGCACCGTACATTCATGTTTGTGGATCTCAGGAGCAATAAAAGGTAACACATGGTGTGGAAAATTTTAATTGTTAAAAAAATGACTTAAGCCCGTTCTAATTTTGAAAAACCAGCTGAGTAGCTTAATATGTATACTTTGAAAAAAAATCAGCACTTTAGCATTAATAGTATGGCTTGCAGGAGCTTCAAAAGGAACTTATGTTGAAATGTTGACTTTGGCGCTCTATATCTCCGGTACTGCTCACTCAATTTTAATAAACTTTTATTTATTTGAAATCTTGAACACTTCCTTATCAAACAAAAAATGAAAAAATGAATTCAAAATATTGAGCGGTTCAAAAGTTACAGAATTTTGTCCAAGGCAAAACGATTCTGGACCACTGTGCGTCGTTTGAATTGGTCAAGGTTAAGCTTCTGGCAGAGGCTGGAAGAATTAAAGCGAATAGTGATTGAGAGAGTAAAATGAACGTTAAACAGCAAGCGTTTTACGTGGGATTGCGAAATGGTAAAATAAATACACGCGCAAAGTGAACCGCCGGTTCGGTTACATTACACGGTTTTTGGAGCTAGCTGAACCGCGGTTTCGGTTTGGTTCAGTTTGGTTCTCAAAGGCACATTATGAAATATTATGATTGTTGTAATGTAACTTGTCGAATACTTTTGAAATTTAATTCTTATAATCCATTTAAATATTTTTAAAATCTTTAGAAGAATGTCCAATGCTTATTATGTCGGAATTCCAGGAGTCGTATATAAGTTCCTAGATGAATACTCTCGAAAATTGAGAATGTTTGCTAGAAAAAAATACGTACTATGCATCTTAATTATTAATTTATCATATCCCTTAAGTTAGGCTCAGAACTGAATCATAGCTGAATCAGCTCAGAAATGAAAGGGCTGGTCCTGAATTCATGACTTAATTTTTATGAATTTTAGCCAAGGATTTTACTCTGACATGTCCTACTACATCATGACCTTAGTTGATTTTAGGCATGATTTCAGT
>JAWNNM010001857.1:0-24654 GCA_035044965.1 Lordiphosa andalusiaca
GCGGAAAGCCAATCGCTCATTGGTTATCAGTGACATCTGCTCTGCCCAAACAACACACAAACAAACATTTTTAAAATCCACCCACAAAGTTCAATAATGGGCGAAAAGTTGTTGTTCGAAACTTTTTTGCTCTTCATATGATTAGCTTCAAGCTGATGGGGGTGTGTCCAAAATTCAAAATGCCTGCATATACACGTCAAACCTGTCACATACACGTCAATCCTCTATCTCTTGCCTTCTTTAAGATCTGTGCGTTCATCCGGACAGACAGACGGACAAGGCCAAATCGACTCAGCATGAAAAGCATTAACTTTTCGTACTCTGTGTATCTGTGGTACAGAGTCTAAAAATATTACCAGCATGATAAATAAATAATAAATTGATGCAAGAGCAGCGAAGCCGTAAGTAAATATAAGATTGTATTTATTTTTTCTTATTCATTACATCAACAACGGCTGATGTTAAACCATATGTCATTATGGTTTTGTTGGTCAACAATGTTAATTTTTCTGTTTACTAGATTATAATAATCTTGCACGGACATTTTGTCCTGCCTGAGGAAACTGAGCTCTTACTCAATAAAATAAATATGACGCTTGTCGCTATAAGCAAAGTCCAATAAAGCCAAAATTGCATCGAAATTTAATACTGTACCATGGTTGGTTAGGGTACATTTTCACGTCCCACTAATTTGTTGCGGAGTATGGTAAGTGCCTAACTTGAAAATTGTGGATCTGACGATTCTTTAGGTCTAGGATCTAGAACGGGGCGGAATTTTCTAAATCTTAAACAAACTTGATCTGCGTACGGCATTCATCTACCATCATGCAAAAATTTGGGAGATCGACGCGTTGATACAGACGGACATGGTTATATCGAATCAGCTGTTCATGCTGATCAGGGATATATAGACTTTATGGGGTCGGAAATGTTTCCTTCTCCCTGTTACATACATTCGCACAACTTCACGATCTCCCTTTTCCCATTTTCAATGGGAACAGGGTACAAAAAAATCTAGAGACAGGACTTCCAGAAATGTATCTCCAAACTCTAGGTTCACATTTTCGAAACAATATTTGTTGTTTTGAAAACAATTCTGGAGGGAAGAAAGCAATTTATCAAATCATGGGAATGTCTTGCTCGGGACTTTGGAATCAGCCTCGACCTGGCGCGGCCTGATGGGGTATGCACGCTTTGCAATCTACGGGAGAGGGAGACGTGGCTCATTTCTGTTCGACCTGTCCCATATTAATAGAATTTCTAATGAATATACGGGGCAAAGCCGTGCTCAATAAAATTGAATTTAAAATGGTATTAAACGGATCATACTGGAAGAGCCTGGCGAAGTTCCTCACTGATGAAACCCGCTACAGAAGAAAAATATTTTTTCCTTAAGACTATCAAATGTGCGTAAAAATTATACTATATAATATATAAAATCTATTGGTAAAAGCTTAGTATGAAAAAGGCCATATGGTCATTCAAATAATATCACCTTCTTTATATAATAGAGTTAGACCAATGTAAGCTAAACGAAAACAAATTTTCAGGAGAGCTTGCGTTAAGGTCTGCTGTGCTCGACTTTGGAATACCCGTTACTCAGTGTGAAAAAGTTATAAGTAACCTCAAAAACAGGATATATTAGAGATATCTTTTTTGGTAACCGAATCGACGAAAGATAAGGAAGAATAAATGTAATTTATAAGTAAGCTTAACTATACAAAAGCTGTTCGAATTGGCTTCCGATCAAACATAATCGGTACCCAGGGAACACTAGGAGGTCATTGCGAAAACAAAGGGGTCACAATAAATAAGGGGATATAGTAAACTACGAGTCGACATGAGGTGAATGGTTTAGATCCATGTTCCCAACAGTATAATTTCCAAAAAGAGCACAGAGCGAATTATTGAAAAAAAAATTTTGAAATAAGAAAGAAAGTCGGTCAAGATCGACTATAACATAGCAGCTGAAAGCAGCACTGCTACTGCGCTGCAGCAGCGAACAGTCTTTTCTTCATAACTCGACAGCCGTTCATCCGATCTTCACTATTTGGCGGATCCAGAAGTTATCCTGATTATTAAATAGGTACAGAAGGAACGAACCATCTATCATTAAAACAGTGGGAGATATGAATTTTTATAAATTGCGGGCGGGAGAGGGCGTGGCCAAAATTTAAAATAAACTCAATTTGCCTGCAGACATAAGAAGCATATGTCCCAAACATGTCAAACATCTATCTCCTACGATCTCTGGGATCTGTGCGTTCATACGGACAGACAGACGGACGGTCAGACAGACGGACGGACAGCCAGACGGACATAGCTATATCGACTCGGCTGTTGATGCTGATCAAGAATATATTTACTTTATGGGGTCGGAGATGCTTCTTTCTGTCTGTTACATACAAGTTATGGCCAATCATGACCAGTCGAGGGATTACCCTATGATATTACCTAACTATAACCGCTTCCATTGGTGTCGTAGGTGAGTCGTTGAAGAGACTTGATGGCTTCCTTCAGACGATCAAATTCCAATCCAATCAATGTTGCAATAAACGAGTTTACTCGAAATAAAACTTGAAAACTTATACAACGTTACAATTTGGTTTTATTATCAAAAACAAGAAAGCATCTGCTCCGGTTGGGCGTACAAAAGGAATTAAAAACTAACTTAACTGCCCAAGCGTCTCGTGGTGTCAGCACATTCTCCGGCAGAGCACCGAGAATCCCGCAGCGTCCTCATATTTCGGTCCAGCGGATATTGTGACACCGCCAGCGGCGGTCGTGTTTGTGCCACAACTTTGTTGTTGTAACCGGACGCTAGCGCTGCACTTATAGTTGGATTGGTCGAGGGGTGGGGGGCGCACGATGAGTGAGTGCGGTTATAGCTGAGGCAGCTAACAGGCGGTCAGCGCCCTTCCGTTGTTATGCTGCCGTCGCTGCTGGTATGTAGGTCGTGGATGTTGTGCGAGAGGGTGAAGAGTAGGGGGCGCTGGCTGGTGTTAACTCCTCCCCATCAAAAAATCTGTGTCCCACAGATCAGTGGGCCTTGGCTGTAGGATCGCAAGGACCCTGCGCTTCCAGGTCCAAAGGGGGGTCACGTAGTTTCGGTATGCCTCTGGTCGACGTTATCTTCCTCCAGACGAGATACATTGCTGCCATGATGATTAAGGCTATGACCACTTTTGCGGAGAAAGAGATCAAAATTTCATTTGACAAAACGGACAACTTTTGGAGATTCTCCACGCCGAAATTGTGAACGTATTTTAGTGACAGCTCATAGCGCGAGGTTGTAATGTGGGTTAGAACGGCCGGCATCGCCATCAAGTGTGTTGATGAATAGCTGCTGTAGTTTCGGACGCCGATCGTTACCGTCTCGTTGTCGAATTGGACAACATACGAACCCTCCAGATGGTGATTCTTTGTCGGGATGGATACCGTTCCGTTGAAGTTTGTAAAAAAATGGTGCCATTTTCGATGAGTTCTATTATTTTTTGATTGGTCCTTAGGTAGTCGCACGCCGCCTGTCCTCCTTTTAATAGCTTAGGGCTGCAACTGTCTTCCTCCAGCTTGTGTAAGTCCTTTTCTTGGCAAACCGTTGTGTTCCCAATGGACAAACAGTTTCCAAGAACGGCGTATGTCTCCATCTTGTCCATGGCCAATTTCCTATTCTTCATTACGACTTGCTTGCCGTCAGTTATCGTTGGGTAAATCCACATCAACCGATACCTCCTGTCTATTACTTTTGGCATGGCTATAATATACAAAAGTGCCATTCCGTTTGTCAATATAGTAGGCTTGGAGAATTCGACTGCTTCCACGACGTTTTGGTATGGGAGGTTGTCCACTTCTGCCAATATTGTGTCGATTTCGTTGTGGTCCAATAGATTCGTGTTGACCACTCCAGTTTTCGCGAGCTGGCAGGCCCTCATCATCTCGTTGACCTGATCCGCTATAATGATTGCTTTGTGCAGGACAGTTGTCGTCGCGTGGAAGTCCCCGTCAATTGCGTTAACTCGTCCGATGACGTCGTTGAGTCTATGGAGTGACACGTGTGGTTAGTCGAACAGCCTGGTGTTGATCCGGATTTGTTGATTGCTGTTCCTTGCCAGGTTGTCTTCCGACTTCAGAAGGGTATCCCAGTCCGATTTGTCGGGCGAACCCGCAACCCATTTCCAAGCTGACCCTAACCAATCGATAGACCGTGGCTGGCGTCCTGGAGCGCCCGTCATCCTTGAAATTCCCTCTGATGCGTGTTGCAGGTAGTGTGCAGCCAAAGCGTTAATTCATGGGTCGGTGATCATTGCCATCTCGTCGATTACCTCATTGATGGTGTGCTGCATACGACTCAAATCGATGACGTGGGCCAGTTTAAAGAACCCATTGGTGCGCCAGACAGTGCTTTGTTGTAATGGGACGACCGGGGCGTCATATTTGAAAATATGAATGGCGGCCGCTATGTGTATCGTGGACACGCTTGTAGTGCCAAAAGAGAATCAAGTGTATATGAAACAGTAAATGCTTATAGTTAAATGTTACAAATATGTTAATCTAGGTGTTCGTGTATGTGTATTTGGATTTGTGTTGTGTGTCCTAAATGAATTAATTTTTAATTGAAGTTGATAAAGCTTAGTGTCTATGTTTATAGTAATGAATTAAGTGGTTTTGTGTTTTGGTTATAATTCGTAAAAGTGTTGGTTATACTCGAGAGTTTGTGAAACGTTTAGTTTCCACTTCCCCTGATAATGGTGGTTGATCTTTATTATTATTGGAGATAAAAGTATTCGTAGTCTTTTAAGGTCATGTGCCTGTTATCTTTTTGCAGTAGTTTTGTGAAATGTTAAGAAAAAGACGATGCGAGAATGTGAAACAATGCCTGCTGGCAGTAGCGGTGAACTGAACAACGAAAACAACTTAGGATTTTAAGTGTCAATAATTTAACTTCTCAAGTGGGACTTGTGAAAAATCTTGCCTGATCTTGTTTTGACGGTGACCCTTCGGTCCTCTTGAACCTCCTCCGCCTTGAAGCGTTGTTTTTCCTTAGTCTTTATTTGCTTGTTAGCGACTTATACTGTTTCACCCTGGTCGTACGAAATAGGATCGCTCCTATTTTTGTTACGTCTTTCGTTAGTGAGCCTTTGTTTATGTTCGATCAGACCTCTTACGTCTTCCAAGACTTGTTGTCTGAAACCGGACAACCCTTGGTAGTTAATTCTTGAAGAGCGATCGAAAAAAATGTCGACAGGCTTTTTATTCGTCACTGAGTGAACGGAATTGTTATACCTGTCCACAACGATCGGAACTAGCTCGGTGTTTTTGAAAGTCGGGTATTCGTTCCTCAAACAACGGTAGATTTCCATAAAGGTCGAATGGAATTTCTCTATCTGACCGTTGACTTCGCTTTTTTGAGTTGCGGTGTGATACAACACAATTTCCAAGGTTCGCAGATAGTTTAAGACTGTTGGACATAAGAGTCCTCTCTTATTGTCGGACACTATCATTCTAGGCGCTGTGAAGTAGTGAAGAACCTCTAACAGTGTTTCGCGAAGGTGGATTGCGGACTTTGATTGCAAAGTGAAAAGTTTAGCGAATTTGGAGAATTTGTCAATACAACTCAGGTATAACTTTTTTTCCAGTGTGAAAACATCGATGTGAAGTATTTCACACGGATACTTCGGTATAGGAGTCGGCTGTAACGCTGGTTTGTTGGGTGCCTATCATACTTGTGCAACTTACAAGTGGAGCAAGTTGCCAGTTGAAGACGAAGAATACTTGCCATCTTGGGGAAATAGTGTTTTTTCAAGATTTGAGTACGAACTTCTTTTGGACCTCTATGAGCCCTGCGATGTTCTCTTTCGATAATATCGCAAAATTTGTTCCTCGTCTGTGACGTCCTCGATTAAGCGTTGCGCTTTACGAATCTTGTATAGCTTAAAATTTTGAGAACAACAGGTTTGGAGGAGCTGCAGGTAAGCGTCAGGGATCTTAATCCCATTTATTATTGAAGGCTTCAGATGTTCTTCTAGCGAATCTATAAGATTCGAAAAAGTGAGGTTGCTAATCGGGATGTTGTGACGCACGTATCCCGGGTGTGGGAGTTCACGCGAATAATCGGGAAGGTCTGGATCAAAGATAAGTTGATTTTGGTAGACATTAATGGGAATCTCAACGTGGGGGATCAAATCTTGACGTCTTGAAGTGCGCTGTGCACTGTTGCTACAGAGTCCGGCTCCGAAGCTGTGGCTGTGTTCGAACCCAAGTGATTCACTTGCGTGTTGATACGTGAGTGAGCATCGGCCACAATATTAGACTTTCCCGGCTTGTAAATTAATTCACAATTGTATTCCTCGATCCGGGACTTCCAACGCTTTAGTTTGGCGTTGTAATTTTTGTTTCCCAGTGCGAATGTCAAAGGTTGATGGTCAGTGTAGATTCTGATAGATCCTGCTCCAAATAAATATGAGCGAAGATTATCTAATGCCCAGACTATCGCGAGCATCTCTTTCTCATTGGTAGCGTAACTCTCTTCCGTTCGACTTAAGGAACGGGAGATGTACGCAATTGGCCGATCCTTGCTAGACTCCACTTGGGAGAGGACTGCCCCAATGGCATAATTGGACGCGTCTGTGGTCAGATGGAAGCGTTTTGAAAAATCCGGGAATGCCAATACCTCTGACGAGGAAAGTATTGTTTTCAAATCGTCAAAAGCTTTTAAAGCGTGTTCATCGAGTTCAATAAGGACTTTTTTTGACTGTGATGACTGAACCCTGGCGAATTCCCCTCTGGTCAAGTTTGCCAATGGTTTCGCGATCTTCGCGTAATCTCTGATGAATTTCCTATAGTATGAGGTCATACCCAGGAAACTCTTCAGTTCTTTTACGTTAGTAGGGGGCTTCATTTTTGTAACGCCCTCTACCTTCTTTTCGTCTGCTTTAATACCATCTGCAGTTACAACGTACCCCAAAAACTCGACGTGTGTTGACAAAAAGTGTGTCTTTTCCAGGTTGACCTGGAGGTTAGCTCTCCTGAGGTTCTCGAAGACGGCCCGCAGGTTCTTCCAGTGACTATCATAGTCTTCACTGAAAACTATTATGTCGTCGATGTACACGTAGCAAATTTTGCCAATGTGTTCTCTGAGCACGTCGTCGATCATTCGCTGGAACACCGCTGGGGCATTCTTCAGACCAAAGGGAAGACGAAGGAACTCGTATTTTCCATTCAGTGTTGAAAATGCGGTTTTCGGGATATCCGATTCCAGCATATAAATTTGGTGGAATCCTGACGTCAAGTCAAGAGTGGTGTCCGCAATCATTTTGATGTTCAGCCGCTTGAAATCGATATCCATGCGATATTGCTTGTCCCCATTGGGTTTTGGATTTTTTGGGACTCCCCAAACAGGGGAGTTGTAAGGGCTTTTGGACGGTCGGATGATACCGTCCCGCAAAAGTTCTTCGATTTGTCTCTCCACCTCCTCTCTCATACTTGCAGGGTAAGGATAGCTTTTGGTATATACAGGGTCTGAGGTGCTCGTGCGAATCTCTGCTCTGACACTTGTGTCCACTGCCTCTCCGGGCGAAAGTGGTTGGAAGATTCGGGAAAATTCGTCAATGACCGCGTTTAACGCTTCTTGTACGTAGTGAGGGTGCGTGGCATCCAGCAAAGGATGTACGTTCAGAGATTCTCTGGCCAAAAGAGGTAGCTTGACTCCTGGTGATATTGTCAGCAAATCATTTTTCCTGTCGATCAAAGCTTTTAGTGTCTTGAGTGTATCGTCCCCTATGATACCGTCGAAAGAGTTTAACCCGGGGAGGACAAAAAATGAACAGTATCGTTCCCAATTGATTTGAAAAATTTACCGGTGAGGGTGTGTGTGTTTTTGATACCACCTGCAGCGAATTGTACGGAAAAAGGAGTGGTTAATGCTGATTAAATTTTTTTTCGCGGCGGTGTCTATTAGAAATTGTAACTTAGCCCCATCTTTGGTTCCATACTCTATGTATGGTACACTAGAGAGGCGTCGGTCATTAAATTTGTTTCCCCGCCGCTTGTGCAACCCATTTCCTCTACGGGGGGGTCTTGGCTTACTTCCTGAGACGCGTTATCGAGTTCTTGAGCCTCGCCTCCTTGCCCAGGATCCTCATAACATGGGTCTTGGTGCTGTTCTGGGTAGTATTCTCCTAGGACGGGGCTCGCTAAGGGTGTGGTTGTTTCCAAAAAGTAGATTCTTTGAGCTTTACGGAAAGGGTGCAAATTAGAGTTGGCACTCGGACTTCGTTTGGTCCCGCCTGACTCCCCTGGGTGTGAATTTAAACCTGATCTGTAGCTTTGCCCAGATTGGTTTGATTCGTGTTTGATAGCTGGTCTTGGTCCCTGAAATCTCTGCATGCCCTGATTATTTCTGTCTGGACTGTAGTTGTAAGTAGAATTTGCTTGTGGCCTGGTATTGAATTGGTGAGAAGGAGAGAACCCCTATGAGTTCGTGGGGCGATATGGTGAGTTTTGGAAATTTTGTTTAAATACCGGACCCGCTTGTGCCACGTTTCTCGGTTCCACGTTCTGCAACTCTAAGCCAAGAGAGAACGCTTCCGGTAAATCTTTGGGTCTGCAAATGACTAATAATCTGGAAGCGTCGCCTCTAAGTCCCCTTATGAAAACGTCCAATGCCTTGCCCCTTTGAGCGTCAAGTAGAGCGTTCATCGATTCTGCATGGTAGTTTGAATTTTTCAACCTATTTGTGATAAGTGAGATATAGTGGCTGATTTGCATGTAGAAATCCTCCGCTTTCCTATTACTCTGGGTCATCTGGCTTAGCTCGCACTCTAAGGTACGCACATCTCGCTTATTAGCATAGTGCAATGCCAAAACCCACTTGACCTCCGGTCAGTCGTCGTCCTTCACATTATAAGAAATGAGCGCCAAATCGGCGTTTCCTCTTATCTTTTGCCTTATGTGCACGAGAATGGATCTATATAAGGGGTTTTGCATAATGATTTGGTAATCATTCACTATAGACTGCGCCCTATTAACCCAAGAGATGTACTTGTCGACGTCGCCTTCGAACGTCTGGAGTTCTTTGATGAAATCCGGTAAGGTCGAAGCTTCTCTCAAATCATACTCGGTGCGTGGTCGCGTTAGTGGTAGCTGTATATCCGCAACGGGGTTGCGCTGCTCATAGTTCGCCTCTAAAGTACTGACCCTAGTTCCAGTTTTCCTCACCTCGACTTTCATCGCTACCATTTGGGTAGTCAGTGACGCGATTATAGTGTCCAACCTGTTCAAAACCTCCTTCATTTCCTCCATCTTTTCCCTTTTTTCTTTTTTTTACTAACCTCGGGGTTATGCTACTGGCTACTACACAAGTTCGTGCAAGAAGATGCGGCTATATTTTTTTTGATTTATTCTTGAAAATTTTCGTTAATCTTTTCTCTAAAAAAAAAACTTCAGGAATGTAGAAAAGAATCGTTTCACTCACTTGTGTTTATGTTTTCCTTGTTGCTTCGGAGTGTTTTCATACAGAATTCTGAAATAAAAAATTAATTAGTATTTTGTCTTTTGATTTGATAGTTATTTTACTTAGAATTTTTCTTTGGTGTGACATGTGATTAGTGCGAGCTATTTTAACTTATTGGGTGTTTTATATTTCATTTTTTTTTATATTCTTACTTAAGAAAATCCAAGTAATTTATTCGGCTCTGGGAGCGGTTGTCCGTATTTACCCGTTTGGTCATTTCGCCTACTAAGGTACGGATGAACACACTATCCACTAGGCAGCTTTTTTCGAATGCATTCCATATTCATTAGCCTTTCTAGTAGATTGCCACACACCACTTTTTCACTTGATCTGTGACACAAATACACTTTCATAATTTTTTCTGTTTTTATTTTTTATTTGATCCCAGATTTTTTTTCGCCCGCGAATAAGCCAACCTTCAGGTGGATGAATCGCCGCGGCGGGTTTGCTGACTTATTTTGAATTACTACAGTTTTTTTGCACCAGTGGGGAATGCTTGCTCTGTTGCATTTCACACTTTTTGTTTTTCTTTGGCTTTTATCTTTTTCACTTATAACTCACACACACACCACATACCATAAAAAATTGATTCTTGTTTTTTCTTTTTTATTTTCCACTTTTTCCCCGTGCGAGGGCGTATCACTAGACACGTAGGTTCCACTTTCGAGAGAAATTGTAGCCTGATCGGGCGCCAGCTATGGCCAATCATGACCAGTCGAGGGATTACCCTCTGATATTACCTAATTATAAGAGACTTGATGGCTTCCTTCAGATGATCAAATTCCAATCCAATCAATGTTGCAATAAACGAGTTTACTCGAAATAAAACTTGAAAACTTATACAACGTTACAATTTGGTTTTGTTATCAAAAACAAGAAAGCATGTGCTTCGGTTGGGCTTACAAAAGGAATTAAAAACTAACTTAACTGCCCAGCGTCTCGTGGTGTCAGCACATTTCGTCAGAGCACCGAGAATCCCGCAGCGTCCTCATATTTCGGTGCAGCGGATATTGTGACACCGCCAGCGGCGGTTGTGTTTGAGCCACAACTTGTTGTTGTAGCCGTACGCTAGCGCTGCACTTATACTAGGGTTGGCCGAGGGGTGGGGGTGCACGATGAATGAGTGCGGTTATAGCTGAGGCAGCTAACAGGTGGTCAGCGCCCTTCCGTTATTATGCTGCCGTCGGCGCTGGTATGTAGGTCGTGGATGCCGTGAGAGAGGGTATGAGGAGGAGGGGGCGCTGGCTGGTGTTAACTTACATGTACCTACGGTACAGAGTATACAAATTATAAAATATCTAAATTATCTCTTCTAGACAAACGTATTCCCCCCTCCTATCCATTAATCTGATATGCGCTCAAGTTATAAGCTCTCTGCATAGACATCAGCTTCAGAGTTACGTAATGCTCTCACTACGATCTCGCTATTGTTGCTATGGAAACACAAACCTGGGAGTTTTTTACCCGCCTTTTTTCCCCGCACCCCTCTACCAAAAACAATACAATCACTTGACAGCGCGCTGTAGAAAACGAGTACATGCAGGCAGATTTACAATGCTTGAGAATACGTGTGCACACATACAGTCGTCGGCTGTCACTGTATGCGCACAAGAGAGCGGCTGGCCCTAGAGCGCTCTCTCTCTGGCTTTTGAACAAAATTTCAAGAGAACCAGAAGCCAGCTCAAAAGCCAGTACGAAAAAATTGTGTGGAAAACAATCGTATAGCGTTATGCATCTTAATATTCTAAAGTCTATGAGTCTACTCTTTACTTTAAAAAAAAATGTTGAGTGGTGCGCCCTTTGAATTTTCGCTCGCACATCAGTGAATATCATAAGCCCACAATCTCTCTCTTTCTATCTTCCACATACTTCCTCCCCCATCTTAGTAATCAATATGCTTTTTGCATAGACAGCAGCAGTATAACATAATGCTCGTACTTGGTGCAATGACACCAGCCTGGGATTTTTGCTTCCCTATTTTTCCGAAATCATCATTGTTTATAAATTGCCTCTTCTTGCCTCGCCCTTTTTATGCTTTTTTTAACTACTTTTGCGCTCAAATCATGACCGCCCATCTTCTCTCACTCTCCCTCTCTCTCTCTTACATTTGTTGGTATTCTAGAATGGCCTTCGGAACAAATCATGGGCGCCCATCAAGAATGCAGAGGTGCAAGCGCCCTCCCCCTTCTCATCAACCAATTGATTGGACGCGAGAGTGACTTGAACTGCCCCAAAGAACGCTATCATAGCTGTTGTTCTTACTACGCTTAGACATTTGTTGTTATGATAACAGCCTGCCCATAATTTTACCGGTAGAACTGGAAATGGTTAAAAGTACAACGTACATTTTAATGCGGGGGCTGGAGCAACGCTGCGTAATTTGGAGAGATACTTGATTTTCTTTCTTACTACAAATTGTTGGAGTTATTCTACATTTTTTATTGCGGTGGTGGGAGGCGGCGTGTCACAGATTTGAAACGAACTTGATCTGCGTGCAGACAATACTAGTCTTCATTTAAAAATTGGTGGTTCTAGCTCTTTTAGTCTCTGAGATTTAGGTGTTCATACAAACAGGGCTATATCGAATCGACTATTGATGCTAGTCAAGAATATATATACCTTGTGGGGTCGGAATAACTTCCTTCTGCCTGTTACGTACATTTGCACGACTTAAGTGTACCCTTTTTATTCCTCGAGTGACGGGTATAATATTCAAATAAAGAACTACTAAACTACTACTACTACCAATTAAATAAAATATAATTATAAAGTATGAGCGATATTAAATACATACGCATACATAACATCTCTTGACGGGCGCCCAATGGCAACAAAAGTTGTTGTTTATTTGACATTTTAGTGATCCAAGTACATGGAGACTTATGTGCCATAATCACAGTTTGACATCGATTTAAGAAAACAAAAATATTCTGACTTAAACTAAACATTAATTATAGTAAATTTTAAGAACAATTACTAAGAAGATAATTATAATATAAATAATGAATGAAATTCAGGAGTTATACTTGTGCTATTGTTTTAGGTGGTGCTCTTAGCTTTTCTTAAATAGTGGTGCGCTTTTAATTGTCTTTATATTATTTGGTAAATGTTTCCAAAGGCGAATAGCAAATGAGAAGTATTGTAAATCTGAGGTAGCGAGTTCATTTTTAGGGCAGATTAAATTTCAAGTTCGTTGAGACGCAGCAAAATGTAGTATATCATAAAGATAAGACGGCTCCAAAGTGATAATTATCTTGTGCAAGAAAATGAGAGATCTCAAGCAGATCCACGAATTTAAAGTTATGTCAAATACTTTCTCTGCAAATTCAGATATATGGTCCGATCGTTTTTTGTTGTGTAACTAGCTATATTGTTGAAAGCAACATTAAGTTTGGATTAATTCTTTGCACTACAACTAGAAAACACTTCCACACCGTATACTGGTGATGGTGCTATGTTTATGATATGTTTTTGCAACCAGTTTTCTAATGTGTGTTGGTATGAAACTTTTCGTTAGATTTAATTGTCAGATTAAGGAGTGTTTTGCCAATAGCCTATTATTGAGCCATTTTCTGTCCTATGGGTCGAAGACCCAGCTGCTGGTTGCTGGCTGGGGACTTTCTTCCCAGAGACAGCAGAGGGCTTCCGATTTTTTGCAACAGAAGTCGCGCTGCTTATCGTTTGGATTGGCTGCAGCCTTCGGTACCGCACCAGTGAGTTGATGTTTTAACACATCTGATTAAATTTTTGGAAAACAAAAATAATATTATAGACTAAAAATAAATAATAAGTGGGATTGTGACTAATGATTATGCATTAGCGATTTTGATTCACACAATTTCCCATCACTTTCCCTGCTTTTAAGACAGTTCCGTTTTATTGCAAAGTAATAAAAAGAGAGATAAGTTGCTTTTTACACTATACAGACTACGGCACTTGGATAAAAAGCAGGGAGAACACACAAAAATTTTGAGTCACAGCTTAGAGTGTCATCATAGAATAGATCGAATGACGTAAAGGTGTTTATTACGTCGCTAGCCAAAAACTTTGCAATGAATAAACTATAAAAATAAGAACGGGCTTAGATTGTCACAGATGGAACTGATGAGCTCTGCTTACGATGCACTGGTGGTGAAACACAGAGTTGGGTCCAGGAAAAATATATTGAGTTTTGTTTGATCCATAAATTGAGCAGCACTTTAGTGATTTAGTGTCACTGTCACTGTCTTTAGCACAAAAGTACGCGGTCTTACTATAAATAAAGAATTATTTGCGGAGCACAATAAAAAGCTTGACCGTACGATCAATGCGTAAAAGTATTAAATATATTTCAAAACTATTTACATTCTTTTTTCATTTTCACCGTGCTAAACACATCTGATGTCATCGCAAAAAAACTATAAGATTTGAGGGATATCCAAACGGAAAAAATTTATTTACAACTTTAAAAAATAAATGATAGAATTGAATGTGACCGGTTTCTTCAGCGACCTTTCAGTTTTGGAAAAAAACTGCAGGTTTACTTAACATACAGGTCGCGAAAAAGCCTGTCACAAGTGAACATTAAATGGTTTCATTTATAACAACTAAAAAAAAACCCGTTTGAATGAATTTATGCAAACAAACTTTTTGGTCACCGCTAATAGCAGCGGGGAGAGCATCTCTCACACTAAAAACGGCAAGACCATGGGGACCACACACACACAAAGGCGACTGTCTGTTTCTACGCTACATCTCTATGTTTTTGCGCGCATTCTGCTTTGGAATTCCCAAACTGTGATGCCAAAAATGTGCAAAACTTATTTTTTTAATAGTACTGTGGACACTTACAACATTTATTTTACTCAACCAAATAGGTTAAGCCATTCTTAGCAGAAACCAGCGTGTTTTTGAGTTCCGTTTGAGGGAAAGCTAAAAGGTATGCAACTTCGTTACGTGCTTCCCTTATAAATAACAAAGTTTTTATTGTCTGTTTTAATAGGGCTTGCTACAAATTAAAGATCAGAATGCAATTCTTAATGCATAATCGAGATGGTTTGCCATTAAACGGATCATTAAGGGGCATTTTTTTTCTTATTTGAGGGCCCCAGCCGATTTATTTTAACCCTACATTCGGTAGAGAGAATTATTAATTAAAATTAAAATTAGAAAGGGAAAAACCAAAATGCTTTATGAGAAATAATGAATCTTAAATCAAAGCACTTGCCATTTTTATCCGTATTCTGAAAAAAATTTTTCACCGGTTCGACTCTTGGAACTGAATATTCTTTTAAAAAAGGAACCCTTACGGTACTAAAGTACAGTTCGGTACGAAATTTCATTCTGCCTTAACTTGTATATTTTTTTCAATTGATTGTTTAGTTTTAAGAGAAACTTCCAAATGGCATTTTTAAAAGTCATTTATACAATGTTTTTGTCTTATTTTCTACATAGTGTACTAGTCTACGAGAGCCAGATCGCACAGTTCAACGTTTGGGAGAAAAAAGTATTCGTAATTTACGGTTTCGTAAGCCAAATGAGCTTAAGCAGTTAATATTGGAAATTTGGGCGCAAACCAAAACTCTATGTAAAAAACCATACTTGAACAACACTTTAATAACATGTGGTATACAGTTATGTCTTACTACCAGGTATGTATATATATATATTTTTTAAAATATATTACTACAACTTTTTAATTTCTGAATTGGCAGCTACTACACATTGATGGTTTGGTTCCCGGAACTATTTCAAAGATTTGACGATTATGAAAAAGAATATCCAGGGAAATCAGCATCTCTTTGCGACGTTTCCTCAATTGTTGTCTCAAACTCGTAAGTATTGACTAATATATATAAGTGGGATTTTGGTAATAATTAACTTAGTAAATCCTTGTAGTTAAGTTAATGTAATGTTTATTTGTAGTTTCAATGTAATTTAATGTAATTTTAAGGTAATGAGTATAATAAAATAATAAGTGTTCTTTAGTTTAATGAATTTCACGTTTAATCTTTAGTTTTAGGAGTATCGTCTTCGCCTTTACCTTTAGTCTCTCATCTTAATTGAGCAGCAGCAGAACCGTACAGCTTTGATTCTCGTCACAAACTTGTTCTCTCTGACGGACGGCTGGCCGTCTCTCTTGCTTGCTAGGCGTCGCAGGCCTGGTAAAGCTTTGCAAATCGGGGATGACAGACCTATTACCACAAATCGGCCATCCTTCTATGAATTGGTCCCGAATGCTTCGTGGTCGTCGTCGTCTTCCATGGTATACCGGGGCTTCATGCCGAACAATGTTCTCGCCTTCACAATACGCCTTGAACTCATCGGAAGTGAACGCCGACAGAGGTTCGGCTGTGATAATCTGAACTGGGTTTCCAAAACCGGAACTCTGCGTTTGCAATCTGCTTACGACTTCTTTAGCTGATGTCGTCTGTGTTGGATACAGCCAGCAGAATTTCGAAAATCCATCAATGACTGCCAGAACATGCTTGTACTGCTTGTGTGTTGACTACAAAGGACCTAAAAAGACTATATGATCCGTTTGGAGCGGCACTTATTCTTTTGGCAGCGGATGCAGCCCTTCATTCTTACCAAGATTTCGATTTGATGCGATTCGTTTGACGTTTAATCTTATTTTCGAGTCTCGGAATGTAGTTCTCGTTACAAATGAGCTCTTTAGTCTATTTCACAGAATAATTACCTCTTTCATGTACCTGCTTTATGATCTAGCGATGCATTTCCAAAGGAACTACTATAAGCTCTTCAATAGCGACCGGCTTGTATAAAAGACCAGACTTCATTAAGTAGTTGTTGTGGTCAGATTTCTCAGCAAATACATCTATGATTGCCTTTAGCTCATCATCCTTGGCTTGAAGACACTTTAATTTGCTGAGCAGGATTTCATCAGAGATCATCATAACTGGATAACGGTTTAGGGAGTCTGCATGACGTATACGCGTACCTGCTCTATGCTCTACAGTAAAGTCAAATTCTTGTAGTTGTGGAATCCAACGAGCGAATCTAGTGCATAAATCCTTCTTGTCTACCGTTTTGGTAAATGCGTTGCAATCGCTGACTAACTTGAAAAGGTACGCTCTAAACTGTCGTCTTTTTGGACATGTAGTAAACAGGGTGTACATGGCCATCATCATGAGAATTTTGTAGCAAAACTGCTCCGAAACCATCCTTTTCTGTTGTCAGGTAGGCCCATATATTGCGTTTCCTCAGATAATAAGCAAACCGCATCTACCTCTCTCATACCTCCTCAAACGGAAAGCAATCTTGCCACCACGCTGAAAAAAAAACCGCACTCACTCTTGTCATACCTCCTTTAACGGATCAACTACCACGGCTACCCTCACTCCTACTAAAAGTCCCAATATCCTCTCATCCTCCTTAACGGACAACAAATTGGTCATCACGCCACCAAAAAAATTGCACTCACTCTTGCCATACCTCCTCAACGGACAATAAATCGGATGCAAAAAGCAAACCGCATCTACCTCTCTCATACCTCCTTAAACGGAAAGCAAACTTGCCGAAATCATCTATTGATGCATATGTGTGCAACTCTGTCTCGTGCTGAGGATAAAAAATTTTCAATTTATCGTTGAGGCAAAACTTTGCGTCATTTTTCAGCAGATCTGTCAGAGGCTTGGCGATTACAGAAAAGTGTGGGATAAACTTACGAAAGTAACCGAACAGACCTAAAAAACTTTGCAGTTGCTTTTTATTTTCGGGAATCGGGAACTTAGTAACGGCTTTGTCATTCTCGATGACGGGTCCCAAAAAACTCTATCCTTTTCTTCAGAAAACAGCATTTCTTAAGGTTGAGAATCAATCCAAACTCTGCAGATCGCTTCATGACTTGTTTGGGATTGGCCACGGCTTCCTCTTCGGTTCTACCTAATGCCTGGTATGTTATCGAAATAAGCGATTGCTGTTCGAGCCAAAGTCCTCCACAAGCCTGCAGCGTAATCCCTCTGATTTACTTCGTCGATATCAGCTCTGCTTAGACTTGGATCGACAGGTTTTCCTCTTGTGTCCAATTAATGAAACACAGGTTTAATCATCGCCAAAATGTGAGGTAAATTTATACACCGCCAAAATGCGAGGCAAAAGTACAAGTCCCAGTGCCAAAGTTCCGCTTTCCTAGCGTGCGCACATTAACTACAACGTATATCGATAGCACCCTCGCTATCAGGGATTACATAATAAATCGATTAATTCATTAATTATCATTTAAAAGGGTTGACCAAAGAACTGGTTCACAATTCAAATAAACAATTAAATATTTCAAAGGTCAGTTAAGACCAGAACAATTGCTATACCCGCTCTCGTCAAGCCTCGAAATATAGCATTGATGCATCTTTGAAATGCACCTGGGAATTTTGTTAAACCGAACGGTACTTTCTTGAACTGGGACTGTTCGCTGTGTGTAACAAATGCTGTGAACTTCCGACTACCTTTTTCCACATCGACATGGAATAATTAATTTTTTAGATCAATAATGCTAAAAATTTGTGCATCTTGGAGCCTATCCAATTGATCTTCTAACAGGGGCAATGTTCGGCTATTCCATCTTTTAGCCATTTATCGACTTGGTCATCTATAGCGCACCGTTCCGAGAATGCGAGTCTACTCGGACGCGAGCAGATCGGAGTGTCGTCTTGCATCACAATTCCTATCTTAAAGTTTGTCGACTTTAGCTTTTCTGGTTTATAGTTTTTTATAAGTTCGAATACTTGATCTCTTACTTTCATTAATTCACTCTTGGGATTGTCCGGTTTCTTAATTTTTATGCCATCGCGATTAATTGTAATTTCAGCCTGTTTACAAAAGTCTTTTCCGAGTACGACTTCTACATCTAGAAAATCGGACGATACAACCAAAAATTCTGTTTCAAACTGTTGATCATCGACTGTCACAGTTCCTCCGAGTGCTCCGAATGGCTTGATTTTATTTTTATTTCAGAACCCGTTGAGAAATACATTGATTTTGTTTAACCTTGGCTTTTTCAGGCACTTGTACTTTGTTTCACTGATAATGTTGTATTTACTTCCGGTATGAATCAAACCAGTAATATAATGGCTATTTAGTCATATTTCTTTACACATAGGCCTCAGATCGTCTGTTACTTTACGAAGTTAATTAATAAAAATGATTCCAATTAATAACTTTATTCCTTTGTTCACATTTTCGCACTTTTCATACCACAGTTAAAACATTCTTAAAAAACAGCTAAAACATTTCTTTAACTTGGTGTTCATTCTTGTGTGCACCTTTGTACCTCTTTCACGCACTTTTTCGTAGCATTTTAACTATTCCTTGAAATCTTTTAAGTCTTGTAAGTCTAACATATTGAATTAGTGCATTGTTCTCGAAGTTATCACGGGACGCCATTTCCTTCATTTTCTTGGACACTATCACCTTTCTTTAATTTTCTCTACGACATTTCTTCATGTAGTTGCGCATTATTTACTTCCGTTTTAAACTCACTGATTAACGACTCATTTAGCATTTGCCAGCTTTTAATACCTCGTTCACTCACAATGTACATTTTGACCAAACCCTTCAATGCTCTTATGGCGAAAATAAATTTTTGCAAATCGTCCCAATACATTATGGCAGCCATGTCATCAAAGTCATTTACGCATACTTCGATAGACAAGGAATCATATCCACTAAACGATCGCAACGAGTTCTCAATATCGCGAAAGTTTAAAGTGAACCTATCGCTCTCTCCGTTTTCAATCGTATTATTATCGTTGACTATTTTAATCTCACCACCTACACCATCGTTGTCTTCTTCTTCACTCTCTTGTTCATCTTCCTCTTCTTGGCAAACATCTACTAGCAAATTTGCGGTTGTGTGGTTAGATCACTTTTATCGTGCTTTAATCCCAAAATGTTGCCAGTTACAGCAAGATCGTTGTTTGAAAAGTTGTCTGCTACATAAGAAATTGTTTTCCAATATGGTTCCTCCTCTACGTCAAACCTAAAGCCTTTAAATACACGTAATCGTTTCTTATACGAATTTGTGCAAAAGCACAATATTCTGTCTCTTATCTTATTTCAGCCCTTCTCGAAGGCTCTTGAAGTCGTTTAATTTCGGCATCGTGGCGTCGTTTTTTCATGCATACAAGTTAACAACTAAGTATTATAACAACACTTTGAATATTACACACATAGTACCGTAACCACACATATTGAATACATTGTATTGCCTTAAGCAACTAAGTAGCTTTGTATAAATAATGCTGACGCGCCATAACTGAGTTCAGCGCTCTGCGCTAAGAACGGCAGCAGCGGTAAACGGACACTTCATATTCAAAGTGTTGCGCTGCTCTGCATAGAATGCTGAGTCGGCTTGATGATTGTAGCTTGTGGCGCGACGCATTGCGGCGACAGGGTAGTCTGATGATCCATTTTAGTTTTGTAGATTCAGTTTTCGATTTGAAGCGCAACGAATAAGACACATAATAAAGTCACACTCCGACATAAGTCGCAAAATACTTAACTGTTTATTCATTCAGAGTTGACCAAGTCCAAGACTGGCAACTGGAAGCTAGTTACCTTCCCAACATAAACATCATTAATCATCGAACAGGATCTTCGATCATCATTACCAACATCGGACATCGCTGGATTGTCCAACCCTATTCAGGATAGGAGGGATTATTCTTGCTCAGAAGGGATCACTCTTACTCATTAGGGAATACTCTTACTTATTTGGCGCCCAACGCAAACACGATCCCACTGTCATGTAAGTTCGAAAAGTAAAAATTTCGGCATTTTCTTTAAGTGATTAAGCAAAAACTTAATTTCATCAAGTGCATACTTTAAGTGAGTTTACATTTTTATTGCATACTTTCAATGACGGAAGTTTTTATTGCATACTTTCATAAAAAATATTTTAAATAAAACATTTTTTGCATACACTAATTAGGTTTGAAAATTAAAAATATTGCATACTTTCATCATGTGAAATTTTAGCGTAGACCTTAAGGTACATTGTTCTTTCTTGTTGCCGACAGTTTTTACGATCGGAGAAAGTTTATTTGAGAAGTTCCAACCATCAGCCAATGAGTTGGGCTTATAGAGACGTAAAACT
Organism: Lordiphosa andalusiaca; assembly: GCA_035044965.1. Taxonomy (NCBI): domain Eukaryota; kingdom Metazoa; phylum Arthropoda; class Insecta; order Diptera; family Drosophilidae; genus Lordiphosa; species Lordiphosa andalusiaca. The sequence continues at coordinate 20,604 of JAWNNM010001857.1, forward strand.
CGAATACAATAGTGACGATAGTTGGGAGGCAGAATTAAATAATTGTACAATAGACCAGCCGCCTACAGGTGCCCCGGTAAACAAGACCATGGAACCCGCTCAGGTCCAAGCTCTTGTTGAGAATGCCGTCAGACAAGCATTGGCGATGCAGCAATCTCAATGGCAAGCTCAGATATCCGTGTTGGCTACCCAAGTGCAGAGTCTGCATGTGGAAGCACCTCAAATCACCACGTACGAAAAAATTTCCGTTGACCCTAGCGCTAGATGCTATATTCCCTTGGACATTATCAAGTCCGTGCCAGATTTCACAGGCATCCAAGATGAGTATGTAGCATGGAGGCAATCGTCCATCTATGGTTACGAGCTTTTCAAGCAACACCCAAAAAGCAGTACACATTACCAAGCTGTCGCCATAATCCGAAACAAGATCAGAGGCTCAGCTGGAGCCCTACTTGTATCGCACTATACTGTGCTGAATTTCGATGCAATACTGGCCAGGTTAGATTGCACATATTCCGATAAAACGTCTTTGCGCTTGTTGAGGCAAGGCTTAGAGATGGTTAGGCAGGGTGATATGACCCTGATGCAATATTACGGTGAAGTTGAAACGAAGCTGACGCTTGTAACAAACAAAATCGTAATGTCGCACGAGCAAGATGGCGCCGATCTGCTCAACGCTGAAGTTAGAGCCGACGCTTTGCACGCCATCATTTCAGGCCTCAAGAAGCCTCTAAGAGCTGGAGTTTTCCCAGCACAGCCAAAAGACTTACCATCTGCTCTGGCCTTGGCCGGAGAGGCGGAAGCTAGCATTGAGAGAAGCATGTTCGCTAACTCTTACGCTAAGGCTCTGTAGGAACGAGCTCAGTTCGCTGACAATAGCAAAAGCCGAGCCCAAGGCAAACCCAACAGATTTAACAAAGAGGATCAAAATCAGGAACGAAACCCTCACTTTGTAAAGCGGCAAAAGGGCGGGCCCCAAGCGCAATCCCACAAGGATAGCCAACCGGAGGCTCCGCAGCCGATGGAAGTAGATTCATCCTCTGGATTCAGGCAGCGCACTGATCATAGCAAGCGCCAGCCCAATGACTCTAATGCTCCAAAGCGTAGGAACTCATCGGACCGTTCAACAGGTCAAAGACGTCATCGTCTTAACAACGTTGTGCAAGAAGACTCTAAAGAAGCTGTAGCAGAGTATGAAAAGGCAGCAAAAGCTGAAGTCGAGGAACTAGAAAGTGAAAATGAGTACGCACCAGGTGACGACTCAGTCAATTTTTTAGGGAACACTCCCGGCTGCCGTTCGTCGAACGACGGTTGGCTGGGAGGACACTAAAGATGTTGATTGACACTGATGCGGCAAAGAATTTTGTGAAGCCCATAACTGAGCTAAAGACCATAATACCGGTCGCCAAGTCATTTTCGGTGAACTCAATTCACGGTTCTACCGCATTTATGCCTGCTTTCGACACACGTCCCCATTTTTTCTCCTTGACACACTTAGCTCGCTCGACGCTATATACACAGGCCGGGGTAAAGTTGAACTTAGCAAAGAACAATCTGGATTACCAGGGTGTCTCTGAAAAAATTCAGTACCACAACTGTGCTGACATAAACTTCACCGATGTCCACGACATCGTGGTTCCTCCCTCCGTAAAAAAGGGATTTAGGAACATGATAATCAAGAATAAAAAGGCCTTTTCAAATGCAAATGAAGCTCTCTCGTTTACCACCGCTGTCACTGCCACGATTCGGACAGTAGACAAGGAACCCGTGTTCTAGATACCCGAGTCTTATGGTAGTTTCTGACTTCGTAAATAAAGAAGTCAAGCAAATGTTGAAGGACTGCATAATCAGGCCCTCCAGGTCGCCTTACAATAGCCCAACTTGGGTGGTTGACAAAAAAGGCACTGACACTTTCGGTATCCCAAACATAAGGTTGGTTTTCGATTTCAGGAAACTGAACGGGAAAACCATACCGGACCGTTACCCCATGCCAAGTATTCCCATGATTCTAGCGAATCTAGGAAAGGCAAAATTTTTCACTACCCTCGACTTAAAGTCAGGGTTTCATCAAATTTACCTTCCGGAGCATGACCGTGAGAAGACTTCGTTCTCGGTTAGTGGCGGCAAGTACGAGTTCTGTCGTCTACTGTTTAGCCTGAAAAATGCAGGCAGTATTTTCCAAAGGGCGTTAGATGATGTCCTGAGGGAACACATTGGGAAGATATGCTTCGTCTATGTAGATGACGTCATAATCTTTTCTAAGAACGAGACGGACCATCTTCAGCACATTAATACTGTGTTAAAATTTCTAATCGACGCAAACATGCGAGTAAGCCCAGAAAAGACTAGGTTCTTCAAAGAAAGTATTGAATACTTTTGTTTCATAGTAACTCAAGACGGAGCAAAATCCGATCCGAAAAAGTTTATAGCAATTCAGGACTTCCCTGAGCCAAAAAACGTTTACAGCGTTAGGTCGTTCCTAGGATTAGCTGGTTACTCTAGGGTTTTCATTAATGACTTTGCTGCTATAGCTCGTCCGATATCAGACATACTTAAAGGAGAGAACGGCACGGTTAGCAAACACATGTCTAAAAAAATCCCTGTTGAGTTTAATGAAACTCAACGCGATGCATTTGAACGTCTGCGTAACATTTTGGCATCAGAAGATGTCATGTTAATGTATCCAGATTTCCAAAAGCCGTTCGACTTGACCACCGATGCTTCAACCAGTGGAATTGGCGCAGTTCTTTCCCAAGGAAATAGGCCAATTACATTGATATATCGTGCCTTGAAACAGGCCGAGATAAACTATGCCACCAACGAAAGAGAATTGCTGGCCATTGTATGGGCCTTAGGCAGATTACAGAATTTTCTGTACGGTTCAAGGAGAATTAACATTTTCACGGATCACCAGCTACTCACTTTCGCTGTTGCAGACAAAAACACGAACGCTAAGATAAAAAGATGGAAATCTTATATCGACCAACACCACGAGAAAATGTTTTATAAGCCAGGCAAAGAAAATCTGGTTGCTGATGCCCTTTCCAGGCAAAACATTAATGCTCTGCAAGATGAGCAAGACGCTGCAACCGTTCACAGCGAACTCTCACTGACCTACACGGTCGAGACTACTGACAAACCACTGAACTGAAACCAAATTGTCCTAGAGGAGTCGCGTTTTCCGCTAAAGCGAAATTTATTGCTGTTTCGCAGCTAAACACGCCACTTGATCAGCTACACTGACAAGAGCAGCATCCTCGAAACGCTCAAGGAGGTCGTTAACTCAGGGGTCGTAAATGCCATACATTGCGATCTGGCCGCGTTAGCGAGTTTCCAACATGACCTGATTTTACACTTCCCTGCCACCCAATTTTGGCATTGTAAAAATTTTGTGCAGGACATAAAAACGAGCAGTTAGAAATCGTCACTGCTGAGCATAATCGTGCGCACAGAGCAGCTCAGGAAAATATCAAACAAGTACTTCGTGACTATTATTTTCCCAACATGAGCACTTTAGCCAAAGAAGTGGTTGCAAACTGCAGAGTTTGCACAAAGGCCAAGTATGATAGGCACCCGAAGAAAGAAGAGCTCGGGGAAACTCATATCCCAAGTTACACTGGCGAAATGCTGCATATTGACGTTTTCTCAACAGATAAGAAACAATTCCTGACATGTATTGACAAGTTCTCTAAGTTTGCAGTCGTACAACCGATACTGTCCAGAACAATAGATGACACCACAGGTCCACTGTTGCAGCTCGTAAACATGTTCCCCAAGATCAAAACAATTTATTGTGACAATGAGGCTGCGTTCAACTCTGACACCATTACTTCCATGCTCAGAAACAGCTACGGCATTGGCGTTGTAAACGCGCCCCCGCTTCACAGTACGTGGAATGGCGAGGTTGAACGATTTCATGACACCTTGACAGAAATTGCTAGATGTCTAAAGATAGACAAAAAAATCAGTGACACTGTGGAACTAATCTTGAGGGCAGCGATAGAGTACAACAAAAGTCTGCACTCGGTAAATCGCGTGAAACCAATTGAGA